>JAVJIF010005525.1:0-131108 GCA_038442645.1 Agave tequilana
TGGGAAACAAGTCCATGGTGGTATCACTAGATTGAAACAGAATATAGCACATGTACCCGGTCAGGTGGAAGGATGCTTGCGAGTATCAAAAGAGATATCTCAAATAATGAGACGACATCTTTCTGAAGGTAGCAAAGAAAGAGCGGCCATAAAATCTAAAAAAGAGCGACTTATGAGATCTTTAAGTGAGGAAGATTTCTATGATGTGGCCGAAGAAGATTCTGATAATGAAATTGAAGAAGTTGGTGGTTAGAAGGAGTTGAAAGAAGACAACTGAAACAAGCCATGAAAGAAAGTCATGAAATGGCTTGGAGATCGGCAGAAGGAGTTGATATTGGTGGCAGTAGTTCACAGCCTTCAGGATCAGGGAGTAACCGTGGATTGCGTCGGAGTATGACTATGAGAGAAGCTGAAATTCCAGCTCGTGGTATTGATCCTTACATGTTCCCAACAAAACAGAAATCAATCAAAAGCATGTTCTCAACTGAGAATATGAAAAAAGTTGGGAAATCCGTGGCGAAGTTCTTTCACTACAATGCAATACCATTCAATGCAGCTGATAGTGGTCCTTACTACCAAGCCATGATTAATACTATTGCGGAGGCAGGTCCAGGTGTAAAAGGCCCTACAGGGTACCAGATTGGCAATCTCTATTTAGAGGAGGAAGTGAAAGAAATTGGAGTATATATTGCTTCAATAAAAACAAAATGGCCGCAGTATGGTTGCACGATCATGTGTGATGGATGGAGTTCTCATAATAGAAAGCCTATTGTTAATTTCATGATTTATTTGATAGAAGCATGATCTACCATACTTCTGTTGATACCACTAATATCTCGAAGACTGCTGAGTAATATTCTCGCTAATGGATAAAGTTGTTGATGAAGTTGGCGAAGAAAATATCGTGCAGGTTGTCACAGATAATGAGGCAAGTTTCAAAGCAGCTGGTCACATGTTGATGGAGAAGAGAAACATTTGTTTTGGTCTCCCTGTGCAGCACATTGCATTGATTTGATGCTTGAAGATATTGGCTCTTTGAAATCAGTCAAGGAGACATTGGATGATGCTAAGGTGATCACATCATTCATTTACAATAGCCTCAAAGTGGTGAATTTAATGAAGCTATATACCAAAGATAGAGATTTGTTGAGACCAGGTATAACACGGTTTGCCACCGAGTTTATTTCTATTGAAAGCCTTATTCGCTATGAGCAAGATTTGAAAAGAATGTGCACACGACTACAGAATGGCGTGAATTCAACAAGGAAAGGAGTAGAAGAAGTGTGCGAGATAAGGTTGCTAATCTCATTCTGACTGACCGGTTTTGGAAGAAGGCAAGAGAGGTCCAAAACATTATGGATCCTCTTGTTAGAGTCCTGAAGATAGTGGACCAGGACAAGAAACCTACATATCTATTATATATGAAGCTATGGATAGAGCAAAATTGGCTATAAAGGCCTCAAATAAGAACTGGAAGAAGTACTGGGACATCATTGATAGAAGATGGGAGGGACAATTGCATAGACACTTGCATGCTGCTGGTAATTCATTTGCCTAGAAATCATATTTGTTGACTAGAAATTAAAATTGTCATATCATAACAATCGTTTGCTTACATTATTGCAGCATATTTTTTAAATCCAGCACTCCAATATTCAAAAAACTTTTCTACACATCCAGAAGTGAGATATGGATTAAAGGAGGTCATTAAAAGATTGGAGCCAGATTTGACTAAACAAGCAAGAGCTATTAATGAGGTAATAATAATTTATTTATTTCATCGATAATGTTATGCAAATATTAACACTTGTGATGTGTATTTCACAGATAAAATTATTTGTGGATGGAGTTAGAGAATTGGAAGCTCACTAACTAGAAGAGCAGTGCAACAATCTCTTCCAGCTGATTGGTGGATTAATTATGGCGAAGAAGCTCCCAATCTGCAGAAAATTGCCATCAAAGTCTTAAGCCAAACATGTTCTTCATCGGGTTGTGAAAGAAATTGGAGCACGTGGTCGCTAATTCATACAAAACTGCGCAACCGGTTGGCAATGAAAAAGTTGCATAAACTAGTATATGTGCATTACAATATGCGGTTGCGAGTAAGAAACTTGACATGCAAAAGCGACACTGATGATTATTACAACCAATTGATCTGAACAATATTTTCAATGATGATATTTTGGATGAGTGGATTCGAGGGGGAGAACAGCCGATGTTACCACCAGATGACTTAGGTTGGTTAGATGAAGGTATTCGTCATACTGACGAAAGTGGCGGTGATGATGGTGATGGCGGTGATGATGACAGCGGTGATGGTGGTGGCGATGATGGTGGTGAGGGTGATGGTGGTGAGGGTGATGGCGGCAGTGATGGTGGTGATGGTGGTAATGTTGAAGAGACTCATGGTGTTGGTGGAAGCCAACGAGATGATGCTTTAACATGGGATTCACAATATTATGCCACACAAGATACAGATCATGGAGGTCGGGCGGGGATTTCACAGCAGCGTAGGCATTTGGATCGGTTGGTCGAATTCAGTTCTAGCGATGATTATTCGAGTGGACATGATTACTACTCACATGGTCATCATAGTCTTGAAGGCCATTTACAGGGGTTGGGTTTGACATCTGGCCAATATTCTGGCACTGATTATTCTAGCACTGGTGATTACTCTACTAGCAGCACTGAATATCGAGGTTTTGGGTATTATCACCATGGAGCTGATATTGCACAACCCTACCGCCATATTACTCTGATAGTGGATCCTCTGGCCAATCATCTCAGCCTACAGGATCTCACCCACAAACATATCATTATCCTTATGGAAACTATATGCCTGGTTTCTATACTTATCGCGGGCCAGATGATAATGATGATTTGGAGCCTCCTCGTAATTCAATATGGAAATGACTATATTAGCAGGTACTTATGAATTATTTTGTGCAATTTACTATATTATGCATGTATTGATATTTTTCTACCGACGACGCTTGTATTTATGCTTTCACGTTATGTTTTGAGTGTTAGGTGATATGTTTTGAATATGTGATGCATGAATTTGGATGTTTACATTTTTTTATGATTTGTCATGATTTTTTCATAATTTTTTTGGCGCTCTATGTAGCGTTTTTTGCTATCGCCCGAGTCCGATCCGAGTCGCCGAGACCGATCCGTCTCGGTGCCGGCCGAGTCGGCGGCCGAGACCGAGACTTTGAACCATGCATAGGTGGACAAACTAAAAATAATGTGAACAATTTTATATACAAGTGGAGAACTAAATTGATGCGGACAATATCAGTAACAAGTAGATAAGTTGACCTATGGGTGGATAGACTGACAATAATATGGACAAATTAAACTATAAAAGGCATATTAAACATAAGTATGAAATTGACTATAAAAAGTGGACATTTCAGATAAAACGGATTTTAGTTCTATTTTCAGATAAATTGTCCACTTTTTATTTAGTATTTCTACATTTCATATAAAATTATCCATTTTTAGCTCAGAAAAAATAATAGCCTCATACGTTTACAAGAAAAATACTAAATTAAATTTTTTATTTTATTTTTCTAATTAAATATTATACAAGAAAAAAATAGATACTTGTAAAATAAGCATATTAAAGCTCTAAGATCAGTAATCCAAGCATTAAATGCTTAAAATCTCAAATCTTATAAGCTCGCATTATTCAAGGTTTTATTTAAAGAAAATCCTGTAATACAACTACAAGTAGGCAAATTCAATGCTAGAGGTACACTGTCTAAGCTTGCACTTTTTCTGTACCAGATGGACAAATTCAATACTATATGTGGATAGATTTTTGAACTCACACTGTTTTGCATGTCAGGCACATTTAATGTACCTCACATGTTTCAGCTCATCATGTTGCAGTAAGGACATTCTGGGTATTAATCCCGACCTACTCCCATGTGACTGTGAAGTACAGAGGCAGGGAGGCTTATGGACAAAGTTTTGTATCTAAGGGATTTTTGATAAGCGAAAAAAGTTAGGGAGTTTTTGTAATAGAAAACTATATATGGGGGCTTAAAGACAATTTTTCCAATAAGAATATATAGAAAGGACTCAAATCTTTATCAAAATTTTTCTTTGATGTCAGAGCCTCTAAATATTTTCTGTTGAATGTCGTTTCCACGCTATCCTCGAGCCAGTCTGGGCTGCACCTATGTAGCACGTGCTTAGTGTCAGGCTACTTTTTTGCCTTCGTCTTTTTTGGTTGACGCTGATTACAGTGTTCTGCTCATCTATTGTTATTGTTACATGTTCTTGTTACTGTGACTATCGACTAATCAATAACATTTACATGTTTCTGTTATCTACAGCTACATGTTCGTTCTGTTGTTGGTATTGTTGTTGCTATTAACTAATCAGATAGTCTTGCTAACTACTTATGTTGCTGCTGTAAGTTTCTTCATCAATTATTATTACTAAAGTCAAGGGGGAAATATTTTATGGGTGAAGTCTGTGTGTTTTCTTTGGTGTTTCTTCGATCGAGTTTGAGGATCTCTCAAAACTTTCTTTAATGTTGAATTTGAGGATCTCTACAAACCTCCTTCTATTGAGTTTAAAAATCTCTTAAAACCTCAATTTATCTTTACTGAGTTCAGGAATCTATCAAAATCCCTTTCGACTGAGTTTGAAAAACTCTTAAATCCTAACCTATGTTCCATGGACGCGGCAACATTGAAATAGACGACACGTGGACACGTGACGAATTCTTAAAAATACACATGACACGTGTGTCAGACACGTTTTGGGTACGACATGGCTCCATAATAAGAGTGTCCATGCTACATGTTCCTAACTATATCTAAGGAGATTTTTCATGCATTTTCGTGTATAACTATTTTATTTGGCATCTTCAACATCAACATCAACATCAATGTTTCAGCATTGTGACATCAAATTAGAAATTAATATACATTTCTCAGTTTAAAAAATATTATTTAGGAAATCTTTATCTAGTCTTTGTAACAGGCTGAGCATGATCGATATTTATGCTCCAGCTTGAGGGAAAGTGTTAAACTCTTTGGCTAGATTAATTACCTAATTAGGAGTCATATTATTTATATATTAGAAGTCCTAAAATTACTTAATTAGAAGTCATATTTTTTATGTATTAAGAGTCATATTCATATTATGAGTTGTAATTATATTTACCTACAAACAATATTTATTTGTTTCTTAGTTTCAAAAATATTGTTTAGGAAGTCTTTATTTAATCTATGTAACAAAGTAGGCATGATTGATACCTATGCTCCAGCTCGAGGGGAAGAGTTAGACTCTTTGATTAGATTAGTGTTTTAATTAGGTTCATATTATTTATGTATTAGGAGTCTTATAGTTACCTAATTAGGAATCACATATCTTTATATATTAGGAGTATTGCTCATATTATGAGTTATAATTGTATTTACTTATAAATAAGAATTTAGAGTAAGGACTCATAAGTCTCTCTTAAACTTTTTTTCTAAAATTCTGATAGCTCATTAAAAAGAGATAGAAAGGAAATCTACAGCTACGAATCTACACAGTAGAAGTAAAAAAAGGGGAAAATAAAAAAGAAAAGGAAAAGAAAAATCGTGGGACTCTCTTTTTCTCATCTCTCAACTCTCGACCTCTCTCCAAAGGAAAAAAAACCCTTTCGCTCTCTCTGTGCTCCCTCCCTCCCTCCCTAATTTTTATTCCTAATCAGTCTCCGCTTGATCAGTCCCCCCTATCTCTCAACTCCTCACCTCTCTCAAGAATTCCTATTCCTAACCAGACTCCTCTAATCTAAAAAAGCCACAAAAGCCTAATGCTGCTCAAACTTTTCATCTTAAAAAGCCATAAAAACCCTAAAACATATCTTATTCCTCGCAATTTCTTAGCGGATTTCACGATAAATTTGGCAATCTAAAGGTATCTCTAAACTGAGTTCTATTGTTTGCATGATTGAGTCTTTAGCAATCTAAAGTGCCTTTCTTCATGAGTAAGCTTTGTAGTATGTAATTTGATTAAATTTGTATCATCCAACGAAACCAATTTCTCTTTAAGTACAAGTATATGTAATAGTCCAAAAAAATTTATGTACTAAAAACTTTTTCAACGAGAAATATTCTTGTCCTCTGACATCCAGATTCCTATACATTATTTCATAAAAATAAAAAATTATAGCAGAAACTCTTGTGACATTTTCTCTTTTTAATTTTGAGACACATGTAATGTGTCCATGAGCTTACTATGGACTGTTCTTTTACCTTTTTGTCTCATTTTGTAAACTATTCCATGTACATTTGTTTTCATAAGATTTTTTTTTTTTATCAAATTGTGTACATAGATTTTTTTTTTAAAATCAAATTCATATTTGGAGTTCAAAGAAAATGCCTCATAAAGAATATCATGTACTTCCCTATGATATTCTTCTGTCTAGAGAATAGTCTTTGAAACTATACCTTTGGGTTGCAGGGGTGGTTGTGTGCGTATGGGTTGGAGAGGTATGGCCAAGAGGTAGGTGCCCAAATTAATCAGAAAACCCTAGTATTTACATATAAGTTAGTATTGTATCTATGAGAAATGTTAAAAGTTTGCTTATATCCTGATAGTCTCTAACTTACCGACCCAAAAAAAAATTATTTTATTTTTCATTCTTTTTTTACATTTTCATTAATATTTTCTTTCTATTTCTTGAGATTTTTCGACTTATTTTTATTCCTTGCATGTTTTGTTTTTGCACCATTCTTTTCTTTCCAAAATTTTTCCTTTTTCTCAGATTCTTCTACTTTTTTGTTCTTTCGTATCGTTCTTCCCCAATTTTATTTTCATTTTTCATGACTCTTTCTCTGATTTTTTTTTTTCTATTCTTTTAAATTCTTTTTCTTTTCCTCCAAATTATTCATATTCTTTATAGTTTTGGAATATGTTCACCTTTTTATCAACTCTCCTTTTTTTTTTCAACTTTTTGTTTTCATTTTCTTAATTGGTTCCTTCTTTCTTTGTCTCTATTTTTATTATTCTTCCGTCATTACGTTACAAATGTTACTTTTTTCTTATTTGATTTAGATCTATTTTTTTGGCTTTTGTTTGTTTATTTATTCTAAGTACTTATTTCTTTATTTTTCTTATCATGATTCTTAGATTTTTTTCTCCTTTCTCTAATTCTTTATTTTCTTTTCCTCTCTAATTTTTTTCACATTTATTGTTTTCTTTTTCTTCCATTTTTTTCTTGTTTTATGATTTTGATCTACTATTTTAGATTTTTTTTACTTTACTTTTCTTTTTCTTTCTTTCACCTATACTTTTTTACTTTATTTTTCTCGTTCTATCTTTTCTTTTTCTAGATTCTTTTTCCTCCTATTCCTTGATTACTCTTTCTTTTTTAAGATTTTCTTTGTTTATTTTTATTACGTTTTAATTTTTATTTACTCCATATTTTTTTCTTGACTTATTTCCAGTTCTACTCTACATATTTTGAAAAATCTTTCTTTAAAAATTCCAGTCTACATATTTCTTTATTTTTTATTTTTTCTTTTTTAACATTTTATTTCTTCCTTTATCAAATATTATTCCACTTTTTAATTCTCTTTTCTTTTATTCTAAATTTTTATTTAATTTCTTTCTTAGTCTTTCACTTCTTTTCTTTCTAGATTTTTTTTTTCCTTTTTACTTATTTTCTTTTCATATTTTTCTTTTTTCTTTTTTATTTTGATTCTGTTCTATTCTTTTTTTTTTCTTTTTAAAGATTTTTCTTCTTTCTTTTTTTATCTTTTCTTTATTTTGCATTGAATATTATTTCCTAGTATTCAATTACATGTTCTTTTTTTTTTGAAATTAGATATATCTTGTATTGAATAGATAATTATAAATGTTTTCAAATACATAATTTAAATAAAAAAAATAAAATAGATCTCTATAACAAATATAATGTTGAAATATTTCTTACTATGAAAAAACCCGTAAATAGTGTCTCCAATCTAACGACAAATACTTAATAATATGCATGTGCCGAAATTGCTTTATTACATTTACGATCACATTGAAAAACATCGTGCGTCCGCCACTGAATGTAGGGTTGCTTTTGTAACCACAAACACTTCATGTATAAAGAGGGCTGAATTCAGCCTCTCCACGTTTTGGGAAACCATTTACTTGGTATCAAAGCCTTTGGCTCTCAACTCTCTGTTCCCACTGACCAACAGACCAAGTATCAATCTCTGGCCGAACTCACTGCCTGCTTCCTCCTTATCTGTTCATATTCGACCACATCAGATCATCGCTGATCATCATGTAGCCATCTCCCACCACATCACCACCTGGCTTCCAACCATCATCCCCAATCACATTGCCATCATCGCCGACTTGCCTTCCTTAAATTCGCCATTACTGGCCTGTCTTAGTTGTCCTTTGTTGTTCCGTTTACAACGAGATTGATTGACAACAACTTCAATCTGTTTGTGTGATGGTTCGCCAGTTTGTATATGTTTATATATTTAAATTGATGTGAATATAATCAGCTAAAATTGACTATGTGGGTATGCTTCAACTTTATGGTGGCAAAGTACTGTGGTCTTACCATTTCAATAAACTGGAAATCATGCAATAGTTGCTCTTTGCCATTTCAATCTCTATTTCCTTTCTTAAGAGAGATAATGAAGTTACAGAAAGAATCAGCAATAATAAGCTAAATACTGCAAGGTATGATGAAGATGTTAGAGTATTACCTCAATAGTAACATCATGATCTAGAGTTTCAGTTGGTGCTGGGGTGTACTCCATAGGTGGAACTTCACGAGGTGGAACAAGTACAGGGTCCCAGGTCACAAAATATATATCCCCATCTAAATCACTCCCTGAGCACTCATTTGGATGGGGCCTGTAAGAAGGCAATAAACTCAATTCAGAAAATGCTATGACAGATAACATTTACCAACAAATGCTCTGCATTTGCTGATGTCAACTGGAGAAAATACAAGTATACCTTATACCAGAAAATGGTAAAAATGAAATATTTGTATATGTTATAAACTTAGCAGCTGCAGTGTTCCATAATTAATGTAACAACAAAAGATTACAATGTTTAAAGTCTTAGTCTAAGATAGAACGTTATACGGCATACGTTTGAAGAAAGCAACATAAAAAGGCTTCACACTTCTTTATTCAGATAGTCTATGTAAGCGTGCAGATTGCATGCCAGAATCTTTTCTCTCCTTTCCCCTCCTTTTCCCTTTTTTTTTCTTTTGTTAGTAAACTTACGCGTGTCAATAATGGTTTGTTAAGAAAGACACTAACCCTGAAAACTGAAGCAGTATGAAACATGCATAATATTGGCTTTAGTGCTGAACTGAGACGCTAGCTCTTCATCAACTTACTAAAAGTCTATATGGCAACCCTAGAGGGGTGGGGGGGGGGTGGGGTGAATAGGGTTTCTAAGTAATTTAAAAACTTTTAATACTCAATTTAGATTGGATAGATACAAATTATAATATAAGTCAATCCTAGAACACTATAAAGATATATTTCAATAATCCAACTACACAATACTACAAAGTGTAACCCAATGTTTGATTGGATGAAAAAAATTGCTATAACAATAAATGAAACAACAACAATGTAATAGTAAATAAACAAGTAACAAAAAGAGCAAGAGAGATCGAGCAAGAGAGAGTCTACGTGCGATGTATAATGGTTCAGCCACCAACCGGCCTACTCCACTACCTAGAGGCTTTTTCTATAAGATTTCAAACCAATCTTCTATTGGTTACTTCTTTTGTGGCTAAAAGCATAGATCTTTACACCGACTTCCTTTCTGGATAGAAGACTAGACCTTTACAATTGTTTTCTTTGGGGGTAGAAACAAGACCTTTCACCGACTTCCTTTACGGGTAGAAGTTTAGACCCTACACCAACCCACTTCTCAAGTGGTTGGATTTCCTGACAATAAGTTTACACAAGGTGAGTTGTTCTCTAATAAGATGAGAATGAATACAGCTCGGATACTAAATAATGAAAGAATCAACTTTGAGGCTCTACTAGCAAGAATAATCAAAACAAATATGACCTGACACTTTAGATCTAAATGTGTGATAAATCAAGATGAAATCATTAGATGTAGAAACTATGAGTGCTTTTGAAAAGATTGAGAAAGTAGTATAAAATATGTAAAAACAATATCTCAGTCAAGAGGCTTGAAAGCACAAAAGTATCACTTTTCAATTTTAAATAGAAAAAAATTATCTTTTCAAAATATTTGATTAAGAAGAGATCTAGATAAAAAAATGAACAAGTTGAAAGTTTTAGATCTTAAATTCTTGAATGCTTTGAAAAAGATTGAGAGAAAAGAATAGCAAGTACAAAACAATATCTCAATCAAGAATCTTGAAAGCATAAATCACTCTTTTAAATGTTGAGAAAAGAATGAAAAATAAATTGTTCAAAATATTTCTTTAGATTTAGATGCACGAAAATCAAGATGAAATCTTTAATCTAGAATCTATAAGAACTTTGGAAGAGATTGAGAATAGAGAGTAGGAAGTGTAAACCAAATCTCAGTCACAAAATTAAAGCCCATTGAATCACTCGATTTGAAAGAATAAAGAAGCTTGAAAGAAGAAAATAAAACATAAATATCTTTGAGTGATTTTGATTTCTTATTAGAATAGTTATTGGGTTATTGGTTATTGTGTTATTGGGCTTTTACCCAATAGAACCATACCCACCATTTGTATTATATATATATATATATATATATATATATATATATATATATATATATATATTGTCTCTCCTTTATTATCAATCAATTCCTTTCGAGGGTTTCTATTTCTCTACATGGTATCAGAGCAAGAGAAATCCTAACCCTAAAATTTACCATCTCAAAATTCACATTTCTCAAAATTTCTCCTTCCTCCAACATCACACTTTCCAACCTTCATAGTCATCATCTTCTTTTTTCTTTTTCTTCAGTCTAATTTCACTTCAAATTTACAAAAAGAAAGAGGTTTCTGTTCATGTGAACAGTAACGCGTCAGTATAGTTCACGATCTCCAAGAGGTGCCATAAGCTCTCCAAGGGCTCCAAGAGGCCCATCTATTACCGCAAGCCCTCCATCTTCTCCAATAAGTGTCGCAACTACTCAAAAAATTAGATTTTTAAATCTGATCTGGTTTTTTATCCTCTACAAGGCCTATCTGGTGAGATCTATCTATTTACTACTCAAAAATTAGATTTTTACATCTGATCTGACTTCTTTGATGCTCTACGAGAATTCTCTGGTGAGATCTGTTCTATTTACTACTAAAAAATCAGATTTTTACATCTGATCTGGCTATTTAAGGCTGTTTATGCTACTATCTGGTAACTAAGTTACTTATTTTTCTTTATTACTGGATGTTTACTGCTATTACTGGCTATCTTTCTGGTGATTCTATAACTGGCTGCGATGTCGGCTGTTTCAAGTACTTCATCCTCTCTTGTTCCTCCATCTTGGCTCTCTGATGATACTCCTCATGTTCTTTCGGATACTGCAAATGCACCTTCTAGTGCTCCTACTGTTCTGATATCACGAGACGAGTATGACAGGCTACGTCAGCTTAAGTTCTATCAGACAGGTCGTTCATCAACTCATCCATCCTCTTCAAGTATGAATGCTTATATTTTCTCTCCTCACAGACCTTGGATATTAGATTCAGGAGTCTCATCTCACATGACAGGTGTTAAAAATAAATTCACATCTTTACATCTTTTCAGTCAATTTTCTTTATTAACATTGCTGATGATGGTACACAATCTCCTGTCCTTGGTGATGGGGTAGTTCAGGCTACTCCATCCTTGAACCTTAAAAATATGTTATATGTTCTAAAATTTCCTGTAAGTTTGTTATCCGTCAGCCAGTTTACCAAACAACATAACTGCAGTGTAACCTTTTTTTCCTTCTTACTGTGTCTTTCAGGACCTGACAACTGAGAGGAGGATTAGTTCAGGTCGTGAGAGATGAGGCATGTACTATTTGGATGACGGTGTGTCCCCTACTGGCTTAGTTGCAGATCAGCCTGATCCTATTCGACCGTGACACTGGCGTTTGGGTCATCTCTCATTGCAGAAGCTTCAATCGGTAATTTCTATTGAGTCTTCTTTCTGTACACTTGGTTGTCTTGTGAGACGGGCAAGCATCATAGTGTCTCTTTTCCGAGTCGAGTCAATAACTGTAGTAGTTCTGCATTTTAGTTAGTTCAATCTGATGTCTGGGGTCCTAGTCGTGTGCCTTCATCTAAAATTTTAGATATTTTCTCATCTTTGTTGATGATTTATCTCGTATGACTTTGCTATATTTGCTAAAAGAGAGGTCTGAAATTTCTGGTGTCATCGAACACTTCTACAATGAAATAAAAACTCAATTTTCTACCTCTATTCGTATGCTTCGTAATGACAATGCTCTAGAATATATGAAAAATGATGTGTCTCTTTTTTGTTCTAAGAATGTGATTATTCATCAAACCTCCCGCTTTCATACGTCCCAACAGAATGGTGTTGCTGAGTGCAAACACAGACACGTCCTAAATGTTACTCAAACCATGATGATTCATATGCGTGTTCCGAAGTATTTGCGGGTTGATGCAGTGTTATGCGCATGTCATTTGATTAATAGGATGCCCTCCTCAGTTCTTCATGATAAAATCTCTTTTTCATGTCTATATCCTGACAAAAGTATCTTCTCAGTTCCTCCTCGTGGTTTTGGTTGTACATTTTTTGTTCAAGATTTGTCTCCAGGTCTGGATAAATTATCTCCTAGGTCCATAAAATGTGTCTTTGTTGGGTATTCTCGAACTCAAAAAGAATACCGGTGCTATAGTCCATCAACCAGAAAGTATTTTGTATCAGCTGATGTCACGTTAATCAGTTCCCTACTTTTCTCCACAAGGTCCAGTTACTGCATCAGAGTCTATTTCTCTTTCACTGTCTGTTCATTTGCCTGCATCTGCTGCTGTTCATGATATCTCTTCGCCAATGTCATTAAAAGATATTACAACGCCATCTGCACCAAAGCCACCTCGGGAAAAAGATTTCAGACATGTTTATACTCATCGGCAAAAAGTTCCTGCCTCTGAACCGGTTCCGGCCTCCTCCTCTCTAGTGGAAGGTCCACCCTCCTCAGCCGTCAGCACCTTCCTCTGATCTTGATGTTCCTATTGCCCTCCGCAAAGATAAACGATTTTGTACTGATCATCCTATCTCTCATTTTGTTTCATATGACCGTCTTACTCCCTCTTTTCGCCAGTTTGCCCTGTCTTTGTCCTCTGTATTTATACCCAGGTCGTATGAGGAGGCTATATTGGTACCTGCCTGGAAGCAGGCTACGAATGAGAAGATGGATGCTCTTATTTCTCGAGGAATTTGGGAGTTGGTCTCTGCACCCAAAGATGCTGTTGTTGTGGGTTGTCGATGGGTCTATACCTTGAAGTATCGCCCTGATGGTTCAGTGGATAGGTATAAGGCCAGACTTGTTGCCAAAAGATATACTCAGACCTATGGCGTGGACTACTTTGAGACTTTTTTCATCAGTTGCTCGGCTGAACTCCATTCGAATTTTGTTTTCTCTTGCTGTTAATATGGAGTGGCCCTTATTTCAACTAGATATTAAGAATGTCTTTCTCTATGGGGACTTGAAGGAGCAAGTTTATATGGAGCAACCTCCAGGGTATATTGCTCAGGGAGAGAATACTGTCTGTAGACTCAGGAAGGCGATATATGGACTCAAACAGAGTCCAAGGGCATGGTTTAAGAAGTTAAGTATGGTTATCTCTGGAATTGGATTTGCTCGTTGTCATTCAGATTACTCAGAGTTTGTTCATCGTACCAAGTCTGGCTCAGTAATACTGGCGGTGTATGTTGATGATATTTTGCTAACTGGGAGTGACTCTGTGGCCTTAGTAAAAACAAAGGAGTATCTTAAACAGTATTTTGTGACGAAGAATATGGGAAAGCCAAGATATTTCCTTGGAATTGAAGTTGCTTATCAAAAGCATGGTTTACTTCTATCTCAGAGGAAGTATACACTTGATCTCCTTGAAGAAACTGGCATGTTGGGGTGCAAACCTGCTAGTACTTTAATGGAAGCAAATGTGAATTTATTGTGTGATAATAGTCATCTACTTGATGACCCTGGACAGTATAGGAGATTGATTGGAAAGTTAATCTACTTGACAATTACTATGCCTGATATAACCTTTACAGTTGGAGTACTGAGTAGGTTTATGCATCAGCCTATGGAGGTTCACTGGACAGCAGCTTTGAGGATTCTTGCCTATATTAAAATCTCTTCAGGAAAAGGTTTGTTGTACAAGAAACATGGACATGTTCGTATTTTGGCTATTCTGACTCAGGATATGCTGGTGACAAGGGAGATAGGAAGTTCACCACTAGCTATTGCACATTCGATGGAGAAAATCTGGTGACATGGAGAAGCAAGAACAAGATGTTTATACATCCAGTGCAGAGACTGAGTATCTAATCATGGCACATACTACTTGTGAAATGATGTGGTTGAAGAATATGTTATTGAAGTTTGATTTTCGTCATCTTAAATCTATGCCTATATTTTGTGATAATAAGTCTGCTATCTATATCGTACAGAATCAGGAGTTCCATTAGAGGACCAAGCATATAGGGATTGACTCTCATCTGGTCAGAGATGCATGGACCAAAAAGGTGGTTTCTCTCCCGTTTACCCCATTTTCAAAGCAGTTGGTAGATCTATTTACCAAAGCAGCTTCTCCAATAGTGTTTTATACCTTATGTAGCAAGCTGGGCAAAGTTGACATTTATGCTCCAGCTTGAGGAAGAGTTTTAGAATAGTTATTGGGTTATTGGCTATTGTGCTATTGGAATTCTACCAATAGACCCATACCCATCATTTGTATTCTCTCCTTTATTATCAATCAAATCCGTTTGAGGGTTCTATTTCTTTACTTCTAAAAGTTTTTTTAAAAGTTATCAAAAAAGTAGTAAGAAGTAGTATTTATAGAAAGGGGAGATTTGTATGGGTGAAAAGAAGTTCAGCCTAAAATTTCGTGTTCAAATCCTCTCAAAATAAAATTTAGCACTCTTTTGATCGACCGCTGAAGTGTGGCGGTTTATCAGTTTAATTGCTTAAACCCAGTCCAAGTCAAAAAGATTAATCCAGCGAACAATCGATCGTATTGGCAGTCGATCCGTGGATGAACAGTGAAATTATCAATGGTCAAATGAGATTGTACCATTGGTGACTTGTACTGTGCACTCAGATTAAAATAATCAAAAGTATTTAAAAGTTCTCGCACAAATTCAAAGACTGTAGAATGGTTGATCGATTTCAAATAAGAATTCAAATAAGAAAAAACTGTTCTAGCGGTCAGTTGATCGACTCTTGCAGTCGACTCGTAACTCAACTGAGAGTTGGGGTCAAAAACTGTTAAAAGCGGACGATCGATCGACCCTGACAGTCGATCCAATGAAAAGAAAATTGAATTCAGCGGACGATCGATCGACCCTGACAGTCGATCCCAATGAAAAGAAAATTGACGGTCAATACAAGACCCAACAGAAACATGGGGTCAAAAATTGACAAGTAGCGGACGCTTGATCAACCATGCCAGTCGATCGCTTTGCGCATTGCTTAGTTTTTGAAATATGTAGTTTCAGCTCGGTCAACCCCTGAGTTTTGGCGGTCGATCCAAATAAACCCCAATTTTGAAAAATTGATTTAAATGCCTTTAAAAAACATGAAAAATTTTATATAAATTCTAATAAACATATAATCAAAGTAATAGTTCAAAATTGATATTTTAAATAATTGAAAAGCTTTTGGGCAATTCAATAAAACTTTGAAGAAAAACACAATTGATATCAAAACAAAATGTATGCACAAGTGTGAAAATTCAATCTAGTATTGATCCAACAACCTCAAACTCGCAAAACATGATTTAAATGTCTTAAAAAAAATATGATAATTTGTGTAAATCACTACAGGCATAAAATCAAAGTTGATAAACTCAAAACAATAATTTAAATACAATTTAAAAGTTTTTGGGCATATCAATAAAACTTAAGAGAAATCATACTTGATTTTAAATCAAAACGAATATACACAAGTATGAAAATGGATTCTAATGCCAAATTAAGTTCTTGCCTTAGTTCTTCTTACTTTACATACGAAGTCCTAATTAATATTTGACATTGTAACCTTCATGACTTCTTCAATCTTGAATCTTCATGTGAAGTCCTTTAATATCAACGTGAAAGCTTCATGACTCCTTGAATCTTCGAGTCTTTAGTTATTACCTTGAAGTCCCAATAGACATTTGATAGTTTAGCTTCATGGCTTCTTGGATCTTCAAGTGTTTAGATCCAAATTGATATGGACATTAATTACTTTTAGGAGCTCTATTTTCACCCCTCTAATTTGGATTTTACATTATAAGCCCATTCCATCCAACCACATGTTCGGTTCCATGGTTTATTCTGATATAGAATAACATAACATGTTTAGCACAAAATACACTCCATAGAACAATAATAACATAGATGGTTTGTTGGTCATCAAAACTCAAGGTATTATTGGCTCAAGTAGCCTTGAGGCCAATACTTACAACAACATAGAAGCTCCTAGAATGCCAAAACTCCCAATGCAAGGTAGACAGGAAGAAGGTGGCAAAAACTGAATGTGATAACTATAAGGAAAAAAAATCAATTAAAGGGCATGAGAAACCTTATTTAATAGACCTATTGGAAGAACATAGAGCATGGAGATAGACATACTTGGGAAGGATGACGCTTATGCTACCACCACCACCACCAGCACCATGATGCTTTTTCGAATCAAACAAATGTCAGTACACATTAATCAAACAGGCATCGGGGGTCAGAATAATATACTTCTGCTAACACCACCACCACAATCTAAGCTTTTTCTCACAAAATGGGTCAAGTGTGGAGCAAAAGACTACATGAATAGATGTGCAAAATTATATGACCCGTTGACAACCTACATAACATCAACCTCTAAATTGGTGCTGATATCTTACCAAGGAAACCATGAACAAGAGAGATGCTTGCCACAAATCCGGCAGTCGCCTGATTGGACATCAGCCGATCACCACAGTGTCACAGTCTATGTTTTTTTCCGAACAAAACAGTGTTGAGTCTGGAGCACAAGACTCCATGAACAGATGTGACAAAATTTCATGACCAGTTGTCAGCCCATGTAACATCAAACCTTTAAATTGGTGCTGAATTCTACCCAAAAAAACTATGAAGAGAGATACTCGCTATAAATCCTAAAAGGGCAGTTGCCTTATTTGGCATGCAGTTTAAGTTCATGAAACTCAGAAATGGTCCAAAATTAAGCTAAATTAAGAAAGAGTCCAGGAGAACTGAAAAATGAAACATATGCTTTTGCTGCTAAAGCAAAACTCCTGATGCGAGAAAAAAATCAAAAGGGCCACCAGAGAAGGAAAAGGCATAATTTTCTTTGCAAGCAAAACAGAAACAGTGTTAAGCATTGTAAAGCTCAGGGTCCAAAATTAATTTTACAACCAATTTCAACTTTGATTGATTGAGAAAACAGCTCATATGTATAGATAGATAGATTGAAAGACAAACATAGATATATAGAGAGTTAGACCTTGCTCCTCTGGAAGAAAGAAAATCCTTAATTGTAGTCTATGGTCACATTTTGAGTTCATGGGAACAATTACTAGTAGACACCTTACTAACGTACATCTAATATGTGACTATTTGTGTAACGTCCCGATCCCGCGAGTACGGAGACGTTACTGCGACGTATATACGCAGGTCGAAAATACCCTCACGTATATACGCTAAGCATCAATACAAGCAAGAATCAGAGTACGAAAGTACGTGGTGCTTTATACATTCTAACATATGAGTACAATTACAAAGTTATCACAGGAAGTGACACAATATTACAATAATATTACATCACCAATATGGCGCAAATGCGAGAATACAAATGATTTACAATAATGAACAGTACAAAAGGAGGCTCAGAGTCATAACAGAAAAACTCTAGAGCCGAGCAAGAGGGCCTGGAAGGATGGAGCTCTGGACGGTCTGCCGATGATCCACGCTACTGCTGCGCATCTCTGATCAGCAATTGGGAAAATTTACAAACTCCAAGCTCTGAAACCTGGACATGAGGATCCAGGGGAGTCAGAACTCCCAACGAGTGGTGATGCAAATGCCAAGTGACGGGCATAGATAAGTACACGTGTATCGATAAATCCGAATCATTAACATGCATTGAAAATTGTGTCGTGAACACAAGCATACAGGAGCAAAAGAGAGATAGCAAGCGATATCAAGCAGAGAATACGGATGATATAATAAAATAAGAGCAGGAGACTGGTGGAATAGAACACAAGTGGTAAAGCAGGATGTGAGCAGCTATAATATAATACTGGTCATAAATCGAAAATCTGATGTTAAACCCGATGAAAACATACTTGGCAAAATATACAACGGATACATAGTTGGTATCTTTTATTGTTATTATTGCTCGTCTTACCCAGATGTCTAGATATGTGAACTAGCGTCCCAGTACACATATATCCACATCTGAGTAAAGCAAGGTTGTTATTGAAAACCAACGAGGGTATCAACGAACAATGTTTACAGTGGGTCCCGTGCATGCCCGGGACCACGGTCCAGGGCGTTCCCTTGCTGGTGTATGGAACCGGCCGCAAGGCCTACAAGAGGGTCTTATAGGATGCCCTTATCAAGATGGTACCAAGTAGGAGGAAGCCAGCGCTCCCCTCGGTCACCTGGGGGCCCTCAGGTCAGACCGAAAGTTTTAGTTGCACAACATACCTAATACCACTGTAAACATGAACATGTATTCATATCCGCAAGTTTCCGCTGACCCGATGTAAGTTGTCCCATTTTATGGTTTATTAGATAATTATCAGATTTCGAGAATGAGCAGAAACAAGTAAGGAATATCAGGAATACAGGTGTATCAGGAGTACGGCTTGTACTGAAATATATCAAGTGTAAGCAAGATGTAAGGTCATCATTTCCGTTATCATGATAATTGTAAGAGTCAAGTATATCATGCCAGATGTTAAGTGATAGCATGACAGGAGGGTGATATTAGGCAGGTGACAAGTGATAGCATGGTATATATAAGCACATCATGTCAGGCGATATAGGAAAACCGTATTGATGTGAGAGATCGATACGAATACCGAAAAATCATGCAATTTCAGGAAAACAGTAGAAGTAAGATTTCAAACTCTTCACAGCCATTAATAGAAGAATCAATAAACTAGCAGGCAAGTAATTAGCAAGCAAGTAAACATCCAAGCAAAGCTAGGCAAGCTGGAGCGAAGCTAATGTACAACACTAAATGCTATCACGCTCGGCGTGGTTACCGCTCGCAGCGTAGCTAGACACACGTGTCGCAGCAAGCGTATGAACGTCATACTACCGCTCACGGTGAAGCCACGCTCACGGGCCAACTACGCTCGAACAGAGTAAGCGGTAAAGTGTTGACGCTAGGTCCGCCTACCAGGCGTAACATATAAAAAGTCTAGAGGACTTTAAAACCTCAGAGAGGTTGAACCCGGAGGTTAGGCCCGAAGGCAAGGGTACCTGCAGAAGGTGTTAGTTCCAAACAACACACATAAGGAATATTATCTATACTGTTATAAGCATTCGTCACAGGTATATACATATGCAATACTGGGCTTTTGGCCTCTTACAAATACAAGAGCACATTCCAATACAAAACATGAATACAAGTACAAATACATAATGCAAATACAAGTTGACCCGATGAAGCGGGGAAGTTCAAAAGAAAGCGAGAACACTCGCTTAAACACGGAAAACATCGTGAAATCCCCGATCTCCTGAATTTAGGTAACCAACGTGAAAACGCGTTCAATATAATAAATATTATATTATAAAGAGGAGGAGAGAGAAGGAACCAAAAGGAGAGAGAACGAAGACGCGGGAGTCGCAGACGTGGGAGTCGCGTTGTGTCGATGCCACAAACGCGGGGTTCGAGACCCACGTTTAAGCCATGACATGAGAAGAACGCAGACGTGGGCATGAGCTCCGCGTCGCGTTGATACAAGAATGCGAAGGTCGCGTTAAAGAATTGTTTGGACGCGGGGGTGAGCTCTGCGTTTAGCAATCAAACTCAAGAGAAAGAGAGGCAGGGAGATGAGAGAGTGTATGGGGGGGAGAGAGAGTTTGTGACGCAGGGGTGAGAGCGAGAGGGAGAGAGGGACGCAGTGATGGGAGAAAAAGGAGAGATGCTGGCAATTAAACAGAGAAGGAGAAATGAAAGAGGAAAGAAGAAAGAAAAGGAGAAGAGAAAAAGGAAAGGAAATAAGAAAGGAAAGAAGGAAAGAGGAAAAGGGAAGGGGACTGCTGGCCATGGCCGGCAGCCCAAGCCCAAGCAATTTTGTGGGGTGCAAGTCTAGTTCATTTTGAATTTTTGATGTTTTAAAAAAGGTCTTTCGGAGAGCGACGGATAGGTTCGTTGAAAAGAGCACGCCAAAAAGGAGAGGATGATGTGATTGTTGGTGGCCGAAGTGGTGGAGGTGGTGGTGGAGATGGTGGAGAAGATGGTGGTGGAAGTGGGTTGTTTGGTGAAGAAGAAGAGGAAGAAGAAGGTGGTGGTGGTGTTGTTGGAATGGAGGAGGAGATGATGGAGGGAAGGATGGTGGAGTTGGTGGTAATGGTGGCCTAGAAACGCAGTCAAGGGGGCTGGTTTTGCTGCTGGTTTGCTGGAAGAAGAAGGAAGAAAGGAATAATAAAAGAGAGAAAAAGAAGAGGTGTATATGTATAAGGGAGATGAGAATATTTACAAGTTTGCCATGCGTTCAAAAGAAATGAGACTTGTGTCTCATTTAAATGAGATCCGTGTCCAGGCAAATAGAGCCAGACGCGGAGTTGACCTCCTCGTCCAGGCCAGCAGAGTCAAACGCGGAGATGAGCTCCGCGTCTGAGAAAACGCGAACATCCCGTTTGCAGAGGAGAGAGAAAGTAATGATGACTTGATTAGAGTTGATTGGAAGGGCATTAAATGCAGAAAGAAAAGTATCTCTGCATTAAAGATCAGAAGATCAGATCTGTATCTGATGAGCCTCGCATCTGAGAAAGGAGAGAGAAAATGAGAAAAAGAGAAAAGTAAAATATCTGGATAAAATTCTGGTATATGAGAAAACACTGAAAACTTTGAAAAAACCCAGAAAATTAAGTAAATCGGAAAGATTTTCAAAAATTCTCAAAAAAGATAAATATTATTTTAAGATGTCTGATGAAATCAGATTTTGAAAAATTCAATCCTATTTTCAAATAAAAATCCTGAAATCCATCATCAATACCGGCCAACACCGGGTCGGCCGGATTTTGATAAATTCCGAAAAATATCCAAAAATTTCAAGAGATAGAAAATATCATTCTGAGGGATAATATGAAATCGGTTTTCAAAAATAAAATCTCATTTTCTAATTAAAAATTCTGAAATCTTCTGAAGATACCGGTCGACACCAAATCTGGTGTAATTTCAATAAATTCAGAAAAATCTTCAAAAATGCATTTAGATAGAAAATATGATTTTACAAGATAAATGTAAGCAGTTTCTAGAAATTCAACTGCATTTGTAAATTAAAATCCGAGAATCGATCAGCGGCACTGGTCGACACCGGTTTTGAAGATTTGTAATTTAATTTGAAAAAATTTCAGAAAATCATGAAAAATCTAAAATATTAAAAAATGATGTTTGAAACTGAAATCGGTCAAATCTTAATACCAGAAATTCCAAATTGAGTAATACTCTAGGATCGGGTCCCGGGTTCATACTAGGGCAACTCCGAGTCCACGAATCCAGATCCAAAGCAAAATGATCATATAAATAATTCATAAAACAAAACAAATACAGGAAGAAAATCGAAAAATACGATCGAAAAATCTGAATACGTAACTAAGTACGTATTCCGGGAACGGGGTGTTACAATTTGGGGTTTGGCTTGACTCTTTGCCAAAATGAATAGTCCCACATTGGATATGTACAAGGTGTCTTTTATACAATAGTATCTCTTCTATTAGACCGAACTTGTTTTCCGGTGTAAATAGATAATATAGATCCAAACATAATAGAAGTATGGCAGATTTAAATTGTTTAAAGTAAATTGAAGATGTACCAAAAAATAAGAGAAAGGGAAGTCAAAAATATAAAATATGGGTAAAAGTATATATATGGATCTATATCTATATTTATACCGAAAATCAAGTTCGGTCTAGTAGAAGAGATGCTATTGTATAACAGACACTTTGGTCAGGAATGCTTTACGGAGTCGGAGAACAGTGTCTAAAAAATAAGTACAACTGAAATGAGATGATAAGAGGGAATATGGATCCCTGGCAACTACAAGAGGAAAACAAAATAGTACATGTAGATTTTGATTGTCACATGTGATAACACTTAAATCAATAGAGGTATTAACTAAATGTTCAAGTTCTCTCATAATTATGTAGGTAAAATATTTTATCTTCGCAATTGTTGACAGCAAATAAGGTAATGCAACTTTCCCCTGTGACAAGAGAATTCCATTCAAGTTCTCTAAATACAGTTCAGAGATATACAAGCCACAAAACGAATTAATGTTGTGTTTTAAGTGGTGGTAGCCTAATGTGCGTGTGTGATAAGCATAAGATTCTAAGGACGTGTGATGGGGGAATCGAACGGTCCATATTTAGCAGGATTTAGGATTTTATTTAAATTTAGATTTGATAAGATTTGGTTAAGATTTAGGTTTATTTGAATTAGATTTGGATAGATTTGAGTTTATCAATAATTACACGTATGGTGCACATACTGTAGGTTATATATAGCCATGTACTGAATTTTAAAGTTAATGATGAATTGATTAAAAATTTGTTTTCTTATGAAAATTTTGTATTTTTGTTTGATCTTATGAATTGAATCGAATTAAACGGTGAAGCTAAGATCCAGGTTGCGATTCATGATCATATGCAATCCCCAAATCCCTTTTCTTCTCCAATTCCACCAAAATCACACCACAAACCCTAAAATCACCCTCCGTTCCGCATCAACATGTTTGGTTTCTTTACGGAGGGCTGCTTGAGTAAAGCATCTTTGTCTCGACCATCTTAGACAAATCTAATCTTCCCAAGAAAGTTTCGTTATGTCCAACCTTGCAAACACTACCGACATGGCATAACTAACTAACCGCTTCTATTCACCTATAGACCGGGGAAGAGAGTGCGGCCTTGGTATGAGATTGAACCTACCCTAAGTCTCTAAGCTTTATTCATCCTCTCAAGAGTTCATTACTTGACCGTTGGAAGGTTATCGTCGGGCCAAGACTGGCAACGCTAACCCTGTCTTATGAGTGCAGAGCCCTTGAAGACATCAGAGGAGTGGATCACTCACTTCTTTTCATCACTACGGATTACAATCTCATTAGTGCGTGTTCATGTGCACATGTAAAAGTGTAATGATGTCTGTGTTGCTCTGTGGTGTAAATTAATGGATGTATCCTCTGTTTCCATAGCAGTACTATTGAAAGACACCAGATTGAAGAAGAATAGAATGCATTGCATTATCATGTAACATATTACAAGCGCTGAAAGATAAAAAATATTGAAAGTTTTAAAAAGAAAATATGGAGTAGATTAGCAAACTAAATCAAAGTTAAAATATTATCAATAACCATGATTAGGTGCTTGAACTGATGAACATATCATGATGGTGAGAACATGAGTAGACAACCCCACACAAAGGAAGACAAGGTTAAAGGGCATCTTTGCATTAGATGTGTCGGGGACCAATGAAGCGCAAAAACCGATCTTCATCAAGTTCATAACTCCATTGGTTAGATGGGAGAAAGTAACAAAGAGATGAAACACAAAATAAACATGGTTCAGCTAATCTCAGCCTACATCCACGCGCAAAGGCAATGGAGAAATATCCGCTTAGTCGAGAGAATATTACAAATCATGAAGACATACATCCAATATCACACAAAACCTCTTTAATAAAAAAGACAAAAGAAATCTCCAAACCCAATAAGAAAATACCAAATACGCAATAATAGAATTCCACCAAATACAAGAAAGCCACAAATTGACCATGGTTATGCATACAAGAGAACACTAACTTCTTCATTTTGGCTCCATCTCTATATCTCTATATAAGAGGGCAGAATCTCTCCCTACAACTTATGAGGACCACCTTCAATATACAAAAGGAGCCTAAATATCAAGGAGAGAAACCTTGTGGTGATGTGGGATCAAAAGTTAAAATTTGGATTAGGATATGAATAAGGATCGTAACCCAGTACTAGGCTTCACCACCTGTTGATTCATTCCAAATAGGTCAAACAAATATCAAGAAACAAGATTTTTAATCAAAACTTTGTTGCTTTATTCATTGAGCTGGCCCTTTAAATAGGCTTTATTGGACTACAAGTTTCAACCACTACCGATGTGGGACTAAATGAAAAGCAACAAAACAAAAACAATGCTGAAAATAAAAAGGACCAACTAGACTCAATCTGAACCCTAAATACTGACTTAAACGAAGTCCAAATGGCCCCAAATAAAAATCAAACAATACTAGAATTGGGGCCATGATAGTACTAAATCCCTTTATAAATCGTCAATAAAAGATTGCAAGCCCATGAAAACTTCTTACATCGCGAATACTCTGGGGCTCATGCCACTCTATAATCGCCTAAACTTTCTGAGAATCTGCAGAAACCCTTGAGAAGACACAACAAATCATAAAAATATAACTTGATCAGTCATGAAAGCACATTTATTTGGATTTGCATATAACTTCTCTTTTTTCTCGAAGTGCGACGGACTTGACTAAAATAATCAATATGTTGCTCCAGGTCTCACTGTAAATCAATATATCATCAAATTATATGACCAAAAATTTACCTATAAAGGGTCGTAGTACCTGAATCATCACACGCATGAAGGTGTTGGGTGCATTCGTTATCTAAAAAGCATGACCATCCACTCATGTAGACCATCCTTTGTCTTGAATGTGATTTTTCACTCATCCTCGAGGCAAATCCGATTTGATGATAACCACTCTTCAATCAATCTTCGAGAAAATGGTGGCTCCAGACATTATGTCCAACATGTCATTTAGTTTGGGAGCGGGGAACCGATATTTCACTGTAATCTTGTTGATGACGGGACTATCGACGCACATCCTCCAAGAACTGTCTTTCTTAAGAGTTAACAATGTTAACACAATACACATACTCAAACTCTCTTTAAACAACCCCTTAACCAACAATTTATCAACCTGCCTCCTGAGTTTGATATGCTCGGCCGGGTTTATTTTGTAGTGAGGCAAATTCACAGAGTAGCTCCCGGTACAAAATCTATAGTGTGCTGGATGTCATGCATTATAGGTAGGTTATCCAGGAGTTCCTCTGGGAAGACATCAACAAACTCCTTCAATATCGAGACTGTCACAGAAGGAATCTGTTCTTAGGAGTCATTAATAACTTTTCAAGAAACAAGGATTATAGTTGTAGACCGTTTAGCAATCTCCTTGTCGAGAGACTTCAAACTCATCAAATTTAATACTTTCTTGCTGCTAAATACATCAGGCCGTTTAGTATCGGGCGGAGGGGTGGGTCGCATTGGAGCTAGTTTGATGTTCTTTCTATTATGGACAATGAATAGAAGTTAGAACACCTATAAATAGTGACATCTAGGTCATATAGTCATGGTATGACCATGATGTATGGCCAACATCTATGATGACTACATTACACCAAATTTTGTCCTAATAAGTGACAAATTAGATCCGAACAAAACATCTTTCTTTAACGTCGATGGATGCAGAATTCATCGAAGACAGTTTATGTGGTTGAGGATGGAGCACAACTTTCAGCCCAAATTTTAGTCACCATGTTCAATGCGACAATGTTGACACAACTCTCACTATCAATTATAATCTGATAATTTTTGTCACTTATTTTAATGAGAGTTTGAAATATTGTGGATCGACGCCAATCATCACTCTTCTTAGGTTGAGCTAAAGTGCACCACACTACACTAAGCCGGCAAGTAATCTCGTTCACATTATCAATCAAAGGAGGATGCATGCTCGAAAGATATACTAAAGTGGTAGTTTGATCAACAACAAGCTCATCTTCCCAAACATCTCCTTCAGGGTCATGACCACTCTCCTCTAAGTCATCATAGTCATTGTCCGACTGAGTTTCAATAATCAAAGTTCTTGTCTTGCTTGGGTATTGTGCAACAATATGACCAAATCTTTGACACTTAAAACATCGATTATGTTGACCCGATCTAGATGACTCACTGTAAACTCCTTTGCCTTTATCATCACATTTCTGGGTGGGGTTACCGGTCCAAAACGGGACAGACTGAGATTGACTAGGCTGTGATTTGACAGTGATGACCTTGTTGGTGTTATTTCTATAACATGTGCGTCTAATGAAAGAAAAACCTTGGGAGCGATCTAGATGCTGGACAAGCTGATAAGCCTGTACTATAGTGGAGATTCTCGCACAAAGAGCTCACATTTAAGATCTTCCCTAAGTCTTGAGTGAAATTTAGACAAAACTATGATGTCAAACTTATTCTTGCCACACCTAACCAGAAATTCATCAAACTTGGTGATGTACTATGTCACTGGTTGATTGCTTTACGTCAAACGCTGTTATTGATCAAGTACGCATTGTTTGTATGGTACATGCAAGTATTTCTCCGTATTTCTCTTGGAGTTTCAGTTTCATCTCATCCCAAGTCTGAATGAGCTTTTGTCTCCTAAGATTCATCAGCTTCTCTACCTTAGCCCAATATTGCCTAGCCTAATCATCAATTTCATTTTGACAAATCGAATCCACCTTTCACCAGACATATTATACTCAAAATAATGATCCATGTCCGATGTCCAATCGAGAAAAATTTAGAGATCCAACTGACCATCAAAAGTGGGTGCTCTAGTTTAATGTTTCGTAAGTTCATTCCATCTTGATCAGGTTGAACATTATACCTAGGTGTTTGATTTTCAAGTCGAGGTCCATTCTCACTAACATTCTCGGTAGTCTCACGTTCTAGCCGGTCTAAACGTTCTCTATTGCTTCTCAACTCTTCATCGATTTTGCCAAATCGAGTGGATAAATTGCAATGCTAGCTATGTTGGGATTCATCTCGAAAATTGGGTCTTAAAAGTGATATTGTGTTCCACTACGAGTGGGCATGCAACAAGATGTTTCTAAATGCAAAACCTAGATGATATGATGTTATCCTATAAAATTATGCCCTAAGTGATGATTTTCAGCCAAATCAATGACGAAATGAGACCTAAATGCAACCTAATAAGAATGAACACTAATCCTGACACCTAACAATGCTCTGATGTAGGATACACATGATATATTTGAAATTAGCAAGTAATTCAATTATGAATGCTCACTAGATTATCCCACAATTTATCGAACATTTAAGCATCAAGGATTTAATTAACATGATCAAATAATAGAAATCACGCAAATAGTGTTGGTCGTTTTAATATTGCATAAGAGAATTAATCTAAGTGCCTAGATTCATGAGATAGTTCTCTTTTAATATTCAGATTAGAGTAAAGAAATGTTAACAGATTCACATGCTCACAATTTTAGTGGAACAACAACAATATCGATAGCATCAAGGATAATCGAGACAATTTCTAATGATGTTGGAAAGGCAGTAGAATCACTAAAACTAGAATTATCTCGAAGAAACACCTACTACCGATCGTTGAAAATCGCCCACAAAAGCCCTGAACAGTGGTATGGTCGGAAGAGCACTGCCTCGAAAATGACGTGAATCGGGCTCCAATCGAGCTTGAAACGGCTTCTGACTGAGTCTGAACTGATTCAAACTGAGTCATTGAGTCAACTCAGTTCTGATCCACTGAATCGACTCGGGTTGACTTGGCTCGGCTCGGCTCGGATTGAGCCAATGACGTCAGCTTTGAGCTTACGGCTGCTCGAATCTTGTTGCGAGCGGGTCGGGTACTGTGGCTCCACGAGTTGGGTTGAATCTTTGTTAATGGGTCGAACCCGCTCAATTAGACCCGAATAATTCAGGTCTGAAGAAATCAAAGTTGATCTTGTGGATGGCGGAGCTATCGAGGGCAGACGGTGACTGCGATGACGTGATCGACAATAATCTGATCGGCGACTGCGACGTGATCTGATGACGGCGAGATCGATGATGGAGATGAGAGGTGGCGATGGAGGTCTAGTTGCTTGTGGTCATGGAGACCATGGTGCTGTCGAGTGCTGTCTTTGGTCGACAAGGATCTCGAATGAAAAGAGATATTGTTTGCGGTGCTGTCCAGTGCTGGTTGCTTTTGAGTGTTGCCTGCGGTCGGCGAGGATAATATTCTCATTCCATGATACCCAAATTGATAATTAAAATGATAATAATGAATAATATAATGGGAAAATATATTTAAATTGTCGAAGCCATGGTTCGAACCCATGCTCCCATATACCAAATCCTAATGCCCAAACCTATATGCCACAGTGGCATGTGGCTTAGAAAGGATTCGAATCTATTTAAATTAAATTAAAAAGTCAATCCAATTTTCAAATTTCAAATCGAAAAATCTCAAAAAAATTGAGTTAATCCTTTTTAAACAACTGAATCAATCTGCTTAACACCCAAATCAAATCAAGATTCCAGACTTATTCAACTAGATAAATATTAATACCCCAATCCCTATATTTCCAGCTCAAGAGAAAAAGAAAATCCTAGCCTCCACATATTTTCCATCTCCTTCCTCCTCCCTTCCCAAGCCAATCATGGCTGAAGAAAGGTGCTTCAAGGTGCAGGGATAGAGGAGCAGGCAAGGGAGAAACAATTCAAGTAAGTAGATCTAGCTTTCATGATTTAATTTCATTTAAACATTCAATCAAACACAATATCTACACCACTAATGATCCATGATTTTACATTAAAAACTTAACCCAAAAGCTAACACACAAATTCATAGGATAATCCACTGATACACCTCTTAAATTACATGATTTTTCTTACAATTTTTAAAAAAATTATTCATCAAAAAGGAAAGGAAAAAAAAAAGAACCATGCGTGCTTTCGGCCATGGCCGAGAGCAGCGCTCAGCCTACTACACACAAGCAGGATCGTGCAGGTCTGAACCCGACCCAACCACCAACCTACTTACCGAGCTCACAAAAGCACTGGTGCAGATTCTTTTGTTTAATCTCAACTTTAAATGTTTTCATCATGATCTTCAAGTAGATAGTTGTATATTCTGTTAAATCCACATCCTTATAATGTTACATAAACATGAAAATAATCAAAATTCACCATCAGTTGTAAAGTCACATCTATGTAGATTTGCAGATTAATGTACATGCCATGAATGTGATTTCTCAATTTTCCATCACTTATCAAGTCAGTGTTCTAAATGGCGACCACAGCGGTTATATCGGCCGGAAAAATTTATCGGAGATGGGGATATATCGGGAATATTTTCAAAAATCGGATGTCAAAATCGGACTGTAAATATACATATCTTCTTGTCTTAAATCGCATCTCAATAAGACAATATATGCATAAATTATATAAATCTACATAAAACATCATACTTATATGTTTAAGATATACTTAACTCGATAACTTGCATTAAGCCTATGAATCCATAATCACTATCTAAATGTAGAATCTTCAAAAATGTCACATTGCTACATCACTCGAATTACCCAAATACCTAACCTAGAAATTGGGTGTAAAATGCTATATCAGGTCCAAAATCGACGAAATTGCGGCCGATATATCAGGTCCATGCCTATTTATCGGCGATTTTGAATGAAAAACGCTATATCGGTTTGGATGTGCCAAATCATTGCGGTTAGGTACCGTAAACGCAATATCGGCACAATATCAGGGTTATATCGGGTATATTTAGAACACTGTATCAAGTTGGGCTTACATCCTAAATTAGACAAATCAGTTTCGAACACTTTTATACAATACCAGTGCAGTGTGGCAACCTGGCCTGTGCTGCACCGCCAGCCTGAAACCTACACCCGCCTTCTATACACCGATCCGTTAAAAGATTCTTATATTTTAAAGCCTATTTAAAATCTAATAAAACTAGAAATTTAGTTAAATTAATCATGTTAAGTTTATAAAAACACCCGAGAACCCTATTCCAAACTCTGTACAATTTAATCATGATTAAAATACTCGATACCATCAAAGTAGAATATCTTTGTAAAATCCTAAGAATTCCAATTGGAATTAACTTAATGTAAATTCTCGGGAATCCAAGAATTTGGTCTTTGGACTCATGGCAAGTTCAGGTGAGTGCATTTTAACTCAATCAAAATGATTAATATTTTATTTTGGAAAATTACTTTATTTAATGAACTTTTGATTATATATAGTGATATCTACTGTACGACTTGACACATTATACATAATTAATCATGTCATTGATTATAGATCATTCAACTAAATTACTTGGGACATCATGTTACATTGTATACTTGTCATGAATATTGTTATTGAGCAAGCAACACCAGGAAATGTACGGAGTAAAGTGTCACACGGAACTAAGTACTACACGGAGCAAAATGTCACACCATACACAAATGTGGCGAGGGTCACCTCTAGAATCCCTGGGCGTCACCTCTAGAATCCAAAGGGGCCACCTCTTGAATCCAAGAGAGTCACCTGTAGAATCCAATAAGGGCCACCTCTAAAATTCTACATCGCTTGGTAAAGTGTTAGAATGATAAAAATATTAATCAGACCCAGTAATTTAGGTGACATGGACACCATATAACTCCAACCATCAATTTCAAATAACAATTCACATTAGAAATAGCCTTATAAAAATAAACACCTGACATATGATATTTTCACCAATTGACTTCCTTAATAATTAGTTGAATAGTGTATATTGTAATATAATCATAATGTGATACTTGTATTATGTTGGTAATACAATTATAGTATGTAATGTTTGTTATTATATTATGCTATGTTATTATCCCTTCATTTTATCACTCACTAGGTTGCTCATTGACGACCCTGAGTTTGTTTGCTCAGATTCAGATTCAGGGACTCCGCAAGATCAGTACTTAGAAGACCTCGCAGAGCTCCAGTAGACGGTTTATCATTCCTTTCTTCCAGCTTATGAGAATTTACTTGTTTTTCTTCCTTTTATGTCGTTGTAATAAATCACGACTTTTGTGATGTTTCGTACTTGTTTTAATAAAGCTGGATGATTATGGTCTCTTATTATTTGATTTAATGTACTGAAGCTTAGCATATTTATTTTTAAATGCGTCGCTGACTTTGTGTATTTTGGTTAGCGGAGCGTGACATCGACAACACAGAAATGGAGATGGAGAAGACGATGCAGTGCTGTCGAGTGTTGTCTGCGATCGACGAGGATCTCGCCTGCAGAGAGATAAAGATGAAGATGGAGAAGACGAGGCGGGAGGTGCGGCGACAGGTGGCAGTTTGAGAGAAGAAAAAAAGGGAGATGATGAACATTGGGATTTGGGATTTTCGGGGATTTTTGAATGGATTTTTGCTACATTAATTTCTTTGCAGCAAGCTAGGGTTTTGGGAAGAGAGGACTAGGTTTTTTTGGGAAAGAACTAGGCTTTTGGATTTTTTAAATAAAGAGCATGAATTTTAGCTCTGATACCAAAATTGATGTGGGATCAAAACTTAAAATTTAGATTGGGATATGAACACGGATCACAACCTGGTTTTAGGCTTCACCACCTATTGATTCAATCAAAATAGATCAAATCAATACCGAGAAACAAGATTTTTAATCAAAACCTCGTTGCTTTATTCATTGAGCTGACCCCTTTAAATAGGCTTCGCTGGACTACAAGTTTCAACCCACTACAGATGTGGGACTAAATGAAAAGCAACAAAACAAATACAATGCTAAAAATAAAAAGGACCAACTAGACTCAATCTTAACCCTAAATACCGACTTAAATGAAGTCCAAATGGACTCAAACGAAAACCGAACACAACTATCACACGTGGACTAACAGTTGTCCAATAAAAAACTAAAACCAAAGGTGGATCGATGCAATACGGCAGCGGCAACACTGATAGGTACGGAAAGAAGTCAGTATGATGTCCCCATCATGTGGTTGGGGTGCCTTCCACTTCTCACAAATGTGTCATATACATAGCCTCCAAAACATCCTTGATAGATTATAGCCATCCAATATATTAAACGATACAACCCCACTATGTGAAGACTCACACCAACTGTCGAACCAGTAGGATAGACTATCATGCAGTCTGCTGGAAACTGCACCATCAATCAAACAGACATTGGACAAGTAAGTGGTCTATCTTCTCACCAGTTTCTCTACTAACCAGCCGATTGGTCATATTATCTTGTCCACTCATTCATTTGTCCTACGTAATTAAATGAAATTTAAGCTACTATTCATATGCCCTTGATCTCTATTGACGGTGATTCAAAAACATGATTGGATTGGCCATGTTCAAACACAAAAGGATTGACTGCAAGATATCCAAAAAAGATGCAAGAATATTCGAAGAAAAGGCATGGTTTACTGCTGAAGAGTGAAGAGTAGACATGACCATACATCCCTTGATCTAGTTAAAGATAGTTTGGTGGTGGCAAGAGTCCTCCGACGGGCATAGTATGATGAACTCCAAAGGCCAAAGTGTTGGGCTACACAAAAAAAAATCCTTAAAAAAACCTTCATCTCAAAATTTTGAGGTCAGGCTAAATGAATCCTTTTTCTTTATTCAACTCTGTTAAGGTTCATCTCGGTTAAATTAACAACTTTACCTAAATCCATGTTTATTTAGGTCTGCCCCCTGGTCCTTCAGGCTTCATACCACTCCTACTGACTCACTTTATCCTCAACCAATCTCAACTAATTCTCCTTCATTTTATCCACAATCGAAGCTATCTCAAACTTCTTCAGAATGCAATCACTCCATTTCCTATCCTCTTTGTCACTCAACCATCTGAACATTTTCACTTCAGCTACGATCACTGGACATGTTTCTCAATTGCCCAATATTCTGACCCACAATGCATGAGTAGAATTTCCTTTCAATTTGATAGTTATTCTACGGTCACATTATTCTCAAGAAGCACATCTTCACATTGACCACTCTACTTCAGTTCAATGAAAAACATCCTTTTCAATCTCAGTAATAATGAATGAGTGATTCTTGAAAATCACCATGCCCAAGTAGTGCCAATGATGCATTGCAAGGTGGCTATCTATACATAACGTGCCATCATAAAACTGAGCAGTTCTAATTGCAATTCTTGTACTACATGCTTTGTTATGGAAATTCCACAACAGTTTACACCTCGAGATTCAACATAAAGATCAACTGAGGTGCATAAAGAGAAGATACACTATCAGAAGTCAGAGAAGCTAGGTAGGCTTAAATTTAGAACTCAACGCAAATTATAGACAACTCAAATATCAAAACAAGTAAATATGACGGTGTGAGAATAAATATTATGCCATTATCCAATCCAAGGAAGCTAGAGAGTTTAGTAGAAAATTGATGAAATTATTGCAAGCATATCTGACCTTTTTCCTTTTTGTGGAAAAACTACGGAGTCAACCATATGATGCAGAGCTGGGACATCAACAGCAAATAAGATACGGATATCACCAGGATGGAGGCAGGGGTTCTTAGCAACAACGATTCTCCCTGTTAGAACAACTGTACGGTATTCCGTTTCACTTCCACCAAGCTTGTAAAGACTATCATGATAAACTGTCTTTCCATTGCAAGAAACCTGAACAAACACCTGCCCATATTCCAATGTTCTAGTTTCATCCAAGCACCCCATCATTGCTCTACCTTTTGGAACAAATATCCTCGATTTAGTTCTCAGTTCCAACAGTTTTGATGCCCTAAATGTTTGCAACAGCATTGACAGGAATGGTTCATCATTAGGCTTATAACCACACAACAGCATCTCCCTGAGAATATTGGTCGTCTCCCCTGGAAACATAAGCTCAATTGCTTCCAGTGCCCTTGATGGATCAGTTAAAATCTCATCCAATTGTTCAACAATTTCATCTTGCTTCGTTTCAAAGATATGATCTCTAACTCCAAGGGTTGAAAGAAGAGTTATCAACTGCCGATTAAGGAAACATGGCTGATACTTACTATATGCAAGGACATCCAGTTTTGTGTTCTCAGATTCAAATTTAGACATGCTTTTTCGCAAGGAAAGTTTCTTTGAAGATGTTGGATCAATAGCTACAACACCTTTGTATCCGCCATACCTGATTTGAAAGGCTGAGGGCGTCAAAGTTTTTAAGCCGCACTTGATTGCAACTCTTCTAGCAAACTCGGCAGAGATTTTCCCAATACCATCAGAGAACAGATACCCTGCTGAGTTTTCTATGTCAGGAATAGTTTCCACTTCATCCCTGCGCACAGTCAAAGTTTCTGTAGAGGAACTGAAAGATTGACCCAATCGAGCAGCATACTTAGCCACATTTCTTATCTTGCTAAAATCACCCATCCATCTTCTGATATCATTCGAAGTTAATCCCCTTCTTGAAGCAAACATCCATGCAGAATTTTCCCGTAATTGGCTAGATGAGAAGGCTAGAAACTCAAATTTCTTATCACCAACAGCAATGCCATTTCTCAACATATCCAGTATTCTGCTATAAAGTTTAGTACGTTTCTCATCAGCAGAACGAGGTGCTAAATCTGTTGAATGAATCTTACCACAATCCTCCTCAACAAAAGAAACCCTGATAAAGTTATCAATATCTTCAGAATAATGGCGTATAACACGGTTGGAGACATTGATCTCAGGGCCATAAAAATATACTTTGGTTGGTGTTATTTGAACCCTGTGAGTATAAACCAAGCCGGCATCAGCAATAGCAGGTGATGGTGGTTGGATGTTTGATTTCTCATATTCTAAGTATTGATCATTCAGCCATTTTGCAGGATTAAAGTTGGAACTTTTCCAACGAGCCATTTTCCCCAGGGCATATTCTATATAACCGATAGGAAATTTACGAGGATTGATGAAATGGAAGAAATCATCATTGAGTGTAGGTCCCATGAGTGTGCCATTCTGAACCATATGATTGACCTTGAACAGAATTTTATATGGGACTTCGATTGCACACCGAGGTTCAACGATGGGGACAAGATCCAAACTTCGGGAGTAAGAATCTGCTTTCTTCAAACGCAGATGGCTGACAACTTCTTTATAATAAAAGAAAAAATCACGAAAAACAGGAAGTTCACAGTAAGATTGTAGCTCCAAACACAGTGCAAAAGATTGTCCAATGCTACACAATGGAGTGAAATCAGTAGTTCTAATCCATTGATCATCTTGAATTTCTTTGAAATAATTTAAGATAGGATCCTCATGTATGAGAGCTGAATTCTGCAGTGGCATCTCATAAATACGGGGTGCAGCTACAACCTAGAATTGCATAACCAAGTGAGGATCAAGCATTCTAAATCAAATGAACTCGACTAGAGAAGGTAATATGTGCATATACATAACATCCACTGAAAAAAAAATGTTATACAATATCTTCTACAAAGTCTTATCCCCATCCAAGAATGTAATGGTTCAGTTAATAAATTTTATGTATAAACATATGAAACCATTCTGGTTCATCATTCATTAAAGAATTGAGATGTAAAGCACATGCAGTATGGTCGCAATCAACAACAATACATAATAAAGAGTGTTTTTATCTTCTATGACATGTATGACAGAACATTAAGTAACAAGAAAGCTAAATTAAAACGCTAAAAAACAAAATTTTCAGGATTGCAAGAAGGGTATGTGATGGGAATCCTATAGGGCTTGGAAGACATTTTCGCAGAAGACACAAGACTTGAGTTCAAGTCCATGGTGGACCTTTTTCATTTGCTTTAGGTTATGTTTTATTGTGTTTTAAGTTTTATTTGTAGTTGCATGTGTTGTGCACGTGGTTATTCCTATATATAGAACTTATGAACTTGTTTGTTGGAGATGTTATGATATTGAGTTTATTAATAAAAAACCTTATTTAGCATGTGACTTGATTAAAATCCTTTGTGAGTGAGTTGCCAAAGTGAGTGAGATTCACCTGGCTGAGAGACCTGAAACCCTTTTCTTCTCCAAATTATCAATTGCGCTAATTTGCAATTGTATTTTACGTCAAATTGGGTATCAGAGCCCAAAAAGATCCAATTTTTTCATCTTCTTCACCAAAACCCAAACCTATATCCACAATCATCTTCTTCCATTTTCTTTCTTTTATTTTGTGTTTTAGTTTTGGATTTTAATTTAAAAAATTAATTACCTTCATCATCATCGGCATCATCACCGACTCTTGGAACCCATCGATGTCGTCATCATCGATCTTCCATCAAACTCCAACAGTAGCAATCACAACAGCATCTTCCATCAAATTGTCGTCGACCACTCATTAGTGCCCACCACCCGATCGAAATCTAGCTTCGCTGCTTCCACCGCTCTTTCTGTGCCGTTTCGTCTCCCATCGTTGCCCCGATCGCCTTCACATCGTCAACAACACCGCCCCAACTCATCTTCATCGCCATCATCGTCTTCTTCCTTCGTCTTTGCCGTCGACATCATCTTCGCTGTCGATCTTCAACACCTCCAGCAGCCAGACTCGGAGTCCAGCAGTCTCCAGTCGATCCACTTCAAGTCCAGTTCGTCGACCAGCTCATCGTTGTTGATCCAATTCCTCAATCTCAGCCACCGTTTCGGCTTCGAAACCCGATCGTCTTCCTTCATCAATCAAGATCCTTGCCGCTACAATTTCGTCGCCTCTTCGGCTGTCAAACTCCACTCAATCGCTTCGTCGATTCAATTCCACAACTGCATCGTCGATTGAATCGTCAGAGTGATTAAAGCATATTCGAATTCGAATTCTACTCAACCAGACCCTTTTGAACCTGCCTCGACTTAGAGTTGAACCGCCCAGACCTAGTTCAGTCTTGAACCCGACCCAGATCACTCGTCAGCCGGATCCACTATCAACTGGACTCGACCCAATAACAGTTTCCAGATGCGTTTCAGGCCCGATTCGAGCCTTTGGAATTGTTGGATGATTATTTGGGTTATTGGGAGAACTTCAGCTCTAGGCAGAATGATCTTCCTCCTACAAGCTCATAAAGGCTCACTATTTGTGCATTTGATTTTTCATCGCCTTTGGGTAATCTCTAAACTAACCCACTTAGTTGTGTTATTTTTGCAATTTCTTGTGAATTTTGTATGGTTAGTAGTTAGCATTGCTACTATTATTTGCTAAAATCATTGATTGAATGTTCGTCTTTTAGGACGCATTTCCTTGAATTCTAGATACTGAGCCTTTAGGGATTTTATTTGTTCATATAGTTGCACACATGGAGTCTAGGATTTGCATTGCATTCGTGTGTTTGTTTATTGTGCATTTGTGTCTTGGGTTAGCGCATGCTTCTTCGTAGTGAAAAGTGGTATAACCTTAGTCAAACCGATATGGATAAGAAAAATTGACCTTTTGCTTAAGGAGTTTCAGGAAGTCAAACTTCGGTTAGATAGGGTCGAACAACTTAACGAGGAAGCCACAAATGACCATAGGCCTCGTAAGAACGATTACAAAGAGAGGAGGTATGGGAGTACCGATAGGCACAGGGATGACGATGATATCACATATAGATCAAGGTAAAAGCTTTCACATTCGATGGTGTCCATGATCCTTGGGTTTTTAGTGACTGGTTAACTAATATGAATTATTACTTTGATAGGTATAGGATATCCAAAGAGCATAAAATCTGATTTGTTAAAATGAGACTTGTAGGGTCAGCTAGGATCTACTGGGCTTCGGTAGAGAAAGATTGCAAGAGGCATAGGGATCCTATACAATTGTGGAAAGAGATAAAAAACAAGTTTAAGGAGAAGTCCCTTCCCGAGTCTTATAGACACAATCTCCTAGATAAGTTGCGCAACATTCATTAGGGTAATATGTCAGTCAGGATTACACGACTACATTCGATAACCTAACCCTTCGTTGTGAGCTGCAAGAGGACTGTCGCCATGCCATATCTAGGTTTCGTTCAGGAGATCCGATATGTAGCGTGCCATGCGCATTCACCCCAAAATGTGACCTCCCTTAAGCAGGCTAGTCAGTTGCGCAAGATATAGAAAACTCCCTTAAGTTTTCTTTAGAGTGTAGGTTTATCCCTAAAGTCGGAGAGCAGTCTAGACGTCAGCCTGAGGATACTGTCAGACCTAAGACTAATACCATTAAGGATCCCAAGAGTAAGACGGTAATAGGTGAGTCATCTAAGCAGGGTGTCAAGGGTACGCAGTGTTATAAGTGTCACTGTTATGCTCACGTTGCTGCACAATATCCATCTAGGAACATTCTCGTTGAGGGGGGCTGATTTGGATGACGATGAGTTTAAGGAAGGTATTACAGGTGAGCATTAAAAGTTCATAAATGACGTTTCTTCTCTTCCTTTAAGGCACTAATGGAATAGGGAATGAAAGCTTTTTTCCTTTAAACACATACTTAATATGTAAATTGTCCAAACTGAGCTTGGTGTTAATCATTTACAGTTCTCACAATCATACCATGTTACATGTAAGGTCAGAGAGAGAACTACCCATCTCTATGAAAAAATATCTGAATTTTCCATTGTTCTTAAATTATTCGTAGTTGTAACAGAAAAGAGAAAAGGCCATTTTTATTTGTTGTCACAATTGCAAATTATAACTTTTATTTATAATATTAATTGGATGATCTATAATTCTATATAGATATTAGTTAACTTTGCCAATTAAGCAAGATGTTTCTAAATTCTTACTTTAACTTTTAAGCAATGTTGTGAGGACTTTTCCTCGTCCATGCAGATACCCGAGTTAACGTACCATACCATTTCTTAGTAAATGATATGAAATCAAATACTTATGTGTTTGTTTGTTTTAACCAATCATAAAAAATTGAAAAGTCATAATATTGAATTTTAAGCAAGTCCAACAGTTACCTAAAGGACAATTTTTATAACAAAATTTACTTCTTAAAAATAAATAGAAAAGACAACCAGGTTTTTTATTTATAAAAATAGATCAACTTTATCCACGGGACTGTGGCGTCAAAGTTTGTTTTTTCTATCTTTTTTCTATTTTTCTTTTTCCTTTTTGTGAACTAGGCGGCAACCCTAGTCTGAGTTAAGAGACAATTAATGAAAAAATGAGTTTAATTAAAATTTCATTTGCCAATCAGAGATTAGCAACCTCGAGGACAAATATAATTGTTATTTTTGACTTGGGGTTGGCAACCACGGGTCCTTATTTTAGTACAATTTTAGGTTTAGATTTGGTAACTCAGTATTTTCTATACGCAAAAAATTAGAATACAAGATTTCCAACCGGGGCTCAAATTTTATTAACCTAGACCAACAATTATTTTTTATTTCCATATATCTCTTTTATTGTTGACCAAGCAAAAACAGCAGCTAATTAAGGATCTCCCTTCCCACCCTAGCTTACCCCATCCTCTTTACTTCTTTCTAAGACTTAATTCTCAAATTTAACATTTAACCCAACTCTAAATTCTTGCAACGTTCACTACCTTTGACATTGCCGCTCACCTCCTATCACACGCGGCCTAGCACCAACATTCATTGCTCGCCACCACTTGCCATTGTGTCAGCTCTCTCTAGAGGGGGTGTGTGTGTTGCTCTTTATCCTTCCCCTTCTTTCTATCCGTCTTCTTCTCTTTTCTCCTTTTTTCGTCTATTTTGCTATCGTCCTCTTATCGCTCTCCCCCTCCACCCCCACTCTCCTTTTTCCTCTTACCCTCCCTCCTCTCTTCTTCTTACCTCCTCCACCCTCAGTCTCTCTGTATCTCCTCCCTTTCCTCTCAGCCTCTCTGTCCATCCCCTCCCCCACTCTTCCTCTCTCTCTCCCCCTCAAAATAATATCTTTTGTTGATAATATTTAATGAAGCAATTGTGATGCTTTTAATCCATATATCTTTTTTAACATCGACCAATCAAAAATAGCAACTAAGGATCTCCTTTCCCACCCTAACCTACCCCCTTTTTATTTACTTCTTTCCAAGACTTAAACGTCAAATTTAACATTTAACTCAAGTTTAAATTCTTGCAACGTTGACGACCTTCGACTTTGCCACTCACCTCTTATCGCCCACGGCTTAGCACCAACATTCATTGCCCGCCACTACTTGTCATTGTGTCAACTCTCTCTGAGGTGAGTGTGTGTTGTGCTTTTTATCCCTCTCCCCCTCTTTCAACCCCTCTTCCTCTCTTTTCTCTTTATTCCCTTTATTTGCTCTCTTCCTCTCATCGCTCTTTCCCCACTCCACCCACTCTCTTATCTTCCTCTTACCCCTCCTCTCTTCCTCTTACCCTTCCACCCACACACTCTTTATCTCCTCCCCATATTCCTCTCACCCTATCTCTATCTTTGCCCTACAAATAATATCTTTTGTTGATAATATTTAATAGAATACGTGTAATATTTAATGAAACACTTGTAATTCTTAACTCTTCATAAACATTAGTTAACTTTCCCTTTTTATCAAAATATTTCTAATGTCCTCATTTTAACTTTTAAGCACTTCATGAGAACTTTTCCTCGTACATCAGGGTTCCAAGAATCGGTCAAGTCGTATGTGACTCGGCCGAGTCGTATCTATCTAGGCGGGTGACGAGATGAATCTGAGACCCGATTTGACATTTCCCTCTCACTTTCGACTGACTCGGAGCTGGCTCAGAGTCGACTCGGACGAATAGTCAGAGTCGACTCGGACGAATAGTCCAAGTCGTGAAACAACTCAGTTTGACTCAGCCGATTCAACAGAGTCAAGGCGAGTCATCCCCGAGTCGGCCCGAGACTGGTGAGGTTAAAAAGGAAAAAATTAACCTTGCCTCGATCCAGATCCAGCCCGAGTCGGGCTCGTCGCCGTCGATCCAAATCCAGATCGCCGTCGCTCGTTTGCCATCGTCGTTCACCGTCGATCCATATCCGTCATGCGATCTCTCCCCTCCCTCCGATATCTCTCTGTCTCTCTCCTTCTCTCCTTCAGAGACAGAGGATTGGAGGAAGGGAGAAAGAGAGCCTCTCTCCCCCTCTGATTTCTCTCCCCCTCCCTCTGATCTCTCTTTGTCTCTCTCTCCCCCTATCCCACCTGATCTCTCTCTGCCCCTCTCTCTCCCTCTCTCTCTCACTCGATCTCTCTTTTAACCTTTTTTTGTTTTTGTTAATTTTTGGGTTTTTATTATATCTATTCCTCAAATCTTTCATATTTCTAAATTTACCCCTAAATCATCATATTTTCCCGATTACCCCTCAAAACAAACTTTGGGCACCAGCTCCTCTCTTTTGATAGTAGAAATATTTTGGACGTGTGATACATAAATATTGATGTTTACATTTTTTAAAGATTTGTCGTGATTTTTTAGAATTTTTTAAGCTTTCTATGCAGTGTTTTGCGCGTATCACCCGAGACCGATCCGAAACGTCGTGACCGATGTGTCTCAGTGCCCTCCGAGTCGGCGGCCGAGACCGCGACTTTGAACCATGTCGTACATGTAGATACACAAGTTAAGCTCCCTAGCATCTCTTAGTAAATTGATATGAAATTAAATACTTATTTATTTATATTATTTAAACAAGTGATAGAAAAAATGAAATATATATTATTTATTTTTAAGCAAGTCCATAGTTTCATAAATCACAAAAAAAGTTAAAATTATAGGTGTCCAAAACTCTTGAACACAAGCTAGAATTTGTCCCCTAAGAATCTACTTTACCAAATAGCTGTTATTGGGTTATGAGCTAATAACATATTCAAACTACTTTAAAGCTTGATACTCCTTGCATATGGGCCTTCGGGCCACTGGAAATGCCTCCGGCTGAACTCGATTGGAAAACTAGAATAAAACGTTGGCAACATACACACAATCTCTCTGTGTGTGTGTGTGTGTATGAAAGAGAATAAAGAATATGAGGTTAAGCACATATAACACTTATGTGTCCCATGTGTGGATCATCCCCATGGATACCAAAACATTCATTATGATCTACATATCCTCAAGGAGTAGCAGATGAAAAATCTTGGGTTTTGTAAATCATCTGCTCAACCATTAAGCGGTCTAAATTTGTTTTCTTCATAGAAAATCGTTCAATTTGCAGCCGCTTGATGGATGGACAAACGATCTTCAAAACCATGGTTTTTCATCTACCACTCCTTTAGGATATGTAGATCATAATTAATGGTGTGGATCATCCATGGGAATGATCCACACATGGAAAAGAGCTCCAACACATAAGTTTATATGTACTTAAGCTCACATCTCTCTCTCTCTTGTATGTGTGTGTGTGTGTATTGTGTGTGCGAGTGTGCTGGCGTGCATGTGTGCATGCGTCTGTGCGTGTGAGAGAGAGAGGGGGGAGAGAGAGAGAGAGAGATGTTTGAACCCGAGACTTCTTGGAAGCTCTTGAAAAGTTCTTTGCACCATGTTAGAGACCACTTTATCTAAAGCTTGAGTTGTTGTTTCGTGGGCTAAGAATGTACATCAAACTAATTTAATAGAATACAAGTTAAACAGGTATCCTTGTCCCCAATTTTGTTTCAAATTCCTTGCCTGCCATTATGTCTACAAGTTTTTCAAAGAACATCTCCAGCCCATTTTATTGTCTCTATACTTGGTCACCTCATGCATCCTTGGTGTGGCACTCCACAGTAACAATGGCATTTTTCCAAGTCATCCAAAATAACTTTCCATTTAAACTCTATAGTTCCATTTCATGTTGCTTGGATAGTAAAACTAGTGCCAGACTTTTGTAATAGGTAACTTTTGAACTTCAAAAGGACATGAGAACACAAATAAATAAAACTAAGCTATATGCATCTATGTGTAAGTCAGTAAGCATGCAATTATTAATGAATGTTTTGAACATTGTATATTATCAAATTTACTGCAGCTCTAAGAGAAAGTTAAGGATACTTCATGGTTTTGTAAAAGTATAGACTGGATATAGAACACTGAACATATTTTATGAAACATTTTCTGATAAAAGGAACATGCCTATTTTAGAGGCATCTTGGTTGAAATGTCAAAGCCTTCCATGCATTACAACTATGTTCTTGTTCTTAAAGATGTGTAGATTGCTTCTCCATGTTTGCTATCATCCTATACTAGTGAACCTTGCAACTATCCAATAATTTGATTAGTAGAATGATTTTTAGTCAGAATGGTACCTAAGAAGTAGTTTACACTACAAATCACATCCTCCGTACCTACATCGTGTCATACATATATTTGAAACACCACTACGCATGTTTGCAACCCCCATAAACATCCTATGTAGAAACTTTTCCTGCAGACTATTAAACTACCTTACTAAGTGAAAGTGAAACAAGCTAAAGAGCCTTATAGAAAATTAGTGTCACAATGTATTTGAGTTTGTGTTCATCACCCACAAGTAGAAGGTTGAACAGGTTCACAACTGGACCATACCAAGTTGGCCTCGTACTCAGTTTGCATCAGTTTAGAATTAGCCAAAGAAAGGCATGGAAAGAAATAAATTCAAAGAGTTTGCTTCAGTTTTTAAATAATAGAAAGATGAAAACAGATTTTAAACAGCTGGTCAGCCAACGCGCTATCTCCCAGAGTGTTACCCCCGGTCCCCAGCATAATGATGCACTGTATATTGACTGATCAAGAAACGGATTAAATTGTTTCGCAAAACTTGATGACTACATTGACTGATCAAGAAACTGATTAAATTGTTTGGCAAACTTGATGATTACATTGACTGATCAAGAAATAGTAATTAGCAAAAGCACTGTATTTTAGTTGTCTATCTTGTTGAACTTCCATTCCACACTTGAAGCATGAATACTAAACCTCATTGCCATATCTTAAATGTCTTGATTGAAGTCTACCATTCCTCCATCTTGATCAGATCCTATTGTGGAAAGAGAGAGTTTATTGATGGGGAAGTTGATAAGGATCGTCGAGGGGTCGTCGAGTGATCGCCGAGGAAGTCGACGACGAAGACGAAGGAAAACAGCAGCAGAAAAACAAGCCAACAGCAGCAGGTGCAGATTGGCCGGTCGACCGGGCCGGTCGACCGACATGCACGGCATGCACAGGGTTCAGAGGCGGTCGACCGGCCGGTCGACCGCAATTCCCTGACTGTAAGTGTCAAACTCTCTGTTAAATTCGGGCGACCGAACGGTCGACCGGGGGTGGATGTCGGTCGACCGGCCGGTCGACCGACAGTCGGGTTTGGGCGAAAATCTGCTGCTCCGCAAATCTGGGTATTTAAGCCTAATGTTGGTTTCTAGGGTTTGCATCTCATAGAAGATCCTTGAGAAGGAAAAGGCTGGAGCTCTCTTGCATTCAAAGAGGCTGGTAGTCATTGTAATCTTCTTCCAAAGTAATTAAAAGTCTCTCTGATTGCCCCGAGGACGTAGGCGTTGAGGCCGAACCTCGTTAAATCGTGTGTTTGTGATTTGTGTCTTCTTCTTGTGTTATTTGGGTGTTCTTTGTGCTTGGAAATTTGTGAGATCCTCTGTGGTTGTTGTCATCGGCGCACAACAAGTGGTATCAGAGCTTCCAGGTTGCGCTTGGGATTACTGAGGATTCGAAGGGCTCGAGATCTGATCCGGTGGAGATCGTGTGTCGATCTCAGATCAGAGGTATTGGTGTTCGAGGAGATCGTGTGTCGATCTCAGAAGGACGCAAGGAGGGCTCGTTGAATCTGTGGTGGAGTAGATCCGGTGAGAAACTCAATCTAAGGTTTCAAGGGACAGGTAAAAATCCAATTTTTATCTGAGTAGAGATCAATTTTAAGTTGGTTGTTCTTCCGCATAGATAGAGGATCAGAAATCTCAATGGCAGAGGAAAGTACTTCGGTTAAGACCATGCATCCTCATCCGAGGATCGACGTGGTGAAGTTCAACGGTACAAATAACTTCGGGATGTGGAGATGTGAGGTTATGGATGCACTGAATGCATCGAACCTAGAGGACACTCTCCTATTGGAGAAGAAGAAGAGCACTACCACTGATGAAGAGTGGGCGAAGATGAACAGGTCGGCATGTGGCTTGATACGTTCATGTTTGTCGCAAGACATAAAATATCTTGCACAACATGAGACGTCGGCAAAGAAGCTGTGGGATACCCTTGCGAAGAAATACCTGACGAAGAGTGTTGAGTCCAGGTTGTAGCTTAAGAGTAAGCTGTATCAGTTTCGGATGAAGAATGGGAGCACAGTGAATGAGCACATCAACCGATATACGAAACTTCTTACAGACTTGGTAAACGTGGATGTCACGATAGATGAGGAAGATAAGGCGATCATCTTTCTGAACTCACTCCCGGCGGAGGAGTATGAGACATTCACTCTGACCTTCATCAATGGAAGGCAGACCTTAGATTATGATGAGGTGTCGTCTGCACTGTCGAGTTATGAGACGAGGAAGAAGGAGAGACATCCTTCTAGGTCAAGCTCATCGGCGGAGGCACTGGAAGTAAGAGGCAGAAGTTCATCGAGGAAGGGTAAGGAGGTTAAAGGAAGATCTAAGTCCAGGCTGGGTTTCAGAAATCTGAAAAGGAATCAGTGTGCCTTGTGCAAGGAACTAGGACACTGGAAAGCAGAATGTCCGAAGGCCAAAGGTAAGAAGGTGGAGTCAAAGACCGAGGCGAATCTCGCACAGGCGGATGGATCGGATGATGACTCTTCAGTGTTCTCTCTCTCAGTAACTACCCCTACTATTAGTAACTCAGATAGTGCTGAGTGGATCTTGGATAGCGGAGCCGCCTATCATGTGTGCCCGAACAGGGCCTGGTTCTCTAGCTTTAAAAGGCTGGATGGATGTTACACGGTCATGGGGGATGACCATCCGTGTAATATAGAAGGGATGGGTACAGTTTGCATCAAGATGGATGATGGGATAGTTCGAGAGTTGAAGGAGGTGAGGTATGTACCTCATCTCAAAAGGAATCTTATCTCAGTTGGCACTTTGGAAGCATCGGGCATGGTAATATCTGTTCGAGATGGCGATCTCAGGATGATCAAGGGCTCGATGGTGGTGATGAAGGGCGTCCGCCAAGGCAACCTCTACTACTTGAAGGGTAGTTCGATGACAGGTCAGGTGGAGACTTCGAGTTCCTCAGATGATGGTGGCCCGGATGTCTGGCAAGGAAAGGTCGGACAGGAAGAAGAAGAATCTTTGCTAGCTCCTGCAAAGAAGGAAATGGAAGGTGCTGCTACCTGCAAGTTGGAAGGTGAACACAACGTTCTGGACAAGAAGAAGGTGAGATTCAGCACCAGTACTCACCATAATGAAGGTCTTCTTGATCGTGTTCACATGAGCGTATGGGGGACCTGCTAAGACAGCATCGCTTAGAGGTCACAGGTACTTTGTCTCTTTTGTTGATGGTTCATCTAGGCAGGTTTGGATATATCTAATGAGACAAAGGGGAGAAGCCCTAGATGTGTTGGTGAAGTGGAGAGGAAGAATGGAGAGGCAGATAGGTAGGAAGATAAAGGAGCTTCATATTGGTAATGTTGGAAAGGACATGTACCAGTTCCTACAATTTGGCCAGAACACAGGTATTGTTACTCACTTCACAACAGGTACAGATGGGTTGGCTAAAGATGTAGTCCGTTCCTTGCTGGAGGAGGTTCGGAGGCTGTTGTCTAATGCAGGATTAGACAGGTCGTTTTGGGCTGAGGCGACTGAGTATGCTAGCCATCTCATGAACAGGTCGACTGCGATTGGAGGTAGAGCTCCACTGGATATTTGGTCTGGAGAAGCTGCTCAAGATCATTGTTTGTTGCGGGAGTTTGGAAGTCCGGCCTACTTCAGTGTCAAGAATGGCAAGATGAATCCGCTAGCAAAGAGGTTTGTCTATTTGGGCGTCAAGGGAAACAGCTACAGGTTGTGGGACCCCGAAGACAAGAAGATAGTGATGAGCAGGCATGTCACTTTTGGAGAGACTTCAGTGTTGAAGTCCACCGTCTCTCAGCAGGTGGAGAGGACGGAGACCAAGGGAAGATCGCAGCGGGTGGAGGTTGATGCTACTCCATCTCCAGTTGGTTCGGCATCAAAGGATACTTCAGCGGAGGCGACACCGGGTGGAGTTCATGATACCAAAGATGATGCTGAACAGGTTGACGACATTGTTGAGGATGTCGAGTTGTTTGCAGCTATAGGAACAAAGGTGAAACCACGCTTGTGGGGAAAGAAGCATGATCTCAAGCTTGTGATCGTGACAAGCTAAAGTTAAAGGCCGTTGCTCTCCATGATGGTCGGGAAGAGGTTCATATGACTCGGTCAGACAGGTTCACTGCTGCAAAATAGAGGTGCAAGTGCTTGAGCTTGATGAAGCTCATCTTAATGAACTACGGTTGGCTTGATCCTTTGGGCAAGGTACGTAGGCAGCCGTAAAGGCGCAGCCATTTGGTGATGCAACTCTTATGGAGCTATTTGGGTTCTCGAGAAGCTATTATGGATCTTCACGTAGAGGTGAAGAGTTGTGGCTGATGGAACTTCACGTAGAGGTGGAGGGGCTTCACGTAGAGGTGAAGTGTTATGGCCAGTTGGACTTCACGTAGAGGTGAGGTGTTGTGATCTCGATGAACAGGTTAAATCTTCCGGAGAGAAGATGTTGTGCTTGCATAAGGAGTGGTGTGCATCCAGTTGAAGCCGATGACTGTTTGGTGGGCTCTACGCAGACTTGGTTGGACCGTCAGTAGAAGACAGGTAGACTAGATAGAGCTAGTCAGTTGGAGAGTCAGTGTTGGCTCATGAGGAAGTCTTCGTGAGGTCATAAAGTTGAGGAGTAGAAGCCATGTTGGTGATCGGCATGTAAGGAAATTCTCCTAAGGTGAAGTGCAGGGAAGACATGTGCGATGTTTTCCAGGAACAGTTGAGCTAAAGATTCCAAGCCGAGATCGTGTGTCGATTTCGACCGGTGCGCGCAAGCCGAGATCGTGTGTCGATTTCGCCGAGATCGTGTGTCGATTTCGCCAGGTGATAGACTGGGGTAGCGTTGGAGATCGGCTCAGATTTGAAAAATCTTCGCCGAGGTGGAGAATTGTTGAAAAGAGAGTTTACTGATGGGGAAGTTGATAAGGATCGTCGAGGGGTCGTCGAGTGATCGCCGAGGAAGTCGACGACGAAGACGAAGGAAAACAGCAGCAGAAAACAAGCCAACAGCAGCAGGTGCAGATTGGCCGGTCGACCGGGCCGGTCGACCGACATGCACGGCATGCACAGGGTTCAGAGGCGGTCGACCGGCCGGTCGACCGCAATTCCCTGACTGTAAGTGCCAAACTCTCTGTTAAATTCGGGCGACCGACCGGTCGACCGGGGGTGGATGTCGGTCGACCGGCCGGTCGACCGACAGTCGGGTTTGGACGAAAATCTGCTGCTCCGCAAATCTGGGTATTTAAGCCTAATGTTGGTTTCTAGGGTTTGCATCTTATAGAAGATCCTTGAGAAGGAAAAGGCTGGAGCTCTCTTGCATTCAAAGAGGCTGGTAGCCATTGTAATCTTCTTCCAAAGTAATTAAAACTCTCTCTGATTGCCCCGAGGACGTAGGCGTTGAGGCCGAACCTCGTTAAATCGTGTGTTTGTGATTTGTGTCTTCTTCTTGTGTTATTTGGGTGTTCTTTGTGCTTGGAGATTTGTGAGATCCTCTGTTGGTTGTTGTCATCGGCGCACAACACCTATCACGATCCAAGTGCATTAACACCAATAGTTGTGCATTAATCAAATTAGATGATAATCCCAGAAGGTGATATATATCAGAAGTTAACCATGTAATGTTCTGGAGTCTCCAATACGGAGACAATGCAATATGCTTGCATATATAATGGGGACACAAATCCATACATGTATTTATTAAATTTGATCATCGGAACACATGACAGGTGTACCCATGACCAATGCACACAAATGACACTTTCACTAGTTTCTCTGATAAAACTTTGGCAAAAGATGACTGCAAGAGAACAAATAAGTTACGATTACGATTACTTCTACAGTCCCCATCCAATTACGTTACTCAGAAGGAATAGAACTAGTCATACAGTTTGCTAATTGCAGCTCTAAGATTGGCTATAAAAAAAAATATACCGTATTGCTAATTTGTCCCTATAACAAAAGGAGTCAAACTTAATTAAACTATGTTAAATGACTTCGACAGAAAACCACTTCACCCAAAAGCTTCAGTTGAGTTATGAGCTAACAATGTACATCAATCTAATTTAACACTTAACACTCCCCCTCCCATGGGCCTCTGGGCCATGTGGAAAGACCTCCAGCCTTGAACATTGCTTAGAAAGGTAAAATACATGAAAGTAAATAAATATATATTTTAAATTTCATAAGATGAGGTTTGCACTCAGGACCTCTTGAAACCTGGTGCTCAGATATGTCAGGAAACCACTTTACCCAAAAGCTTAAACTCTTGGATTGTGGGCAGCCATGTATGTCAAGCTAATTGAACACTTAACAAACTTGAATATCACTAGTTTCATTTTTTTTAATTGATACTTTACATGACATACCTTAGCGCAATAGATAGTTTTGAACACATATCATCCTGCATTTAGTTCATATTTCAATAACTCGGAACTTTGGTCAGAATTTGGGTATATAAGATACAAATGGGTTAACACATACAACTAGTTGTCTTTCTCTAAATCTTTATTATATGAAAAAACTATGAAAAAGAAAACAAGAAACTGGAAGTGATGAAACTCTTTTCAGAACTAAAATTTTGATTTTGGCTCCTTCAAGAATTTAGTAAAAGTTTTTGATGAGGACATCACGTCGCTTAGAGGCCAATTCAATCGAGTCTATTTCAGGAAGCGGCGTAATACAGTTCTTTGGCTTTAACTTAGTTTTGTTTTAGACTTATTTTATGTCATTTAGTTAATGTAGTAGGTGTTCTTTTGTAGGCATTTAGTACCATATCGGTTTTTTTTTCTAGAAGTCCCTTCTTGTAAAGCCTATAAAAGGACCCCTTGACTATTTCATTGGATTATTGAATGATTAAAACTTTCCTTAACATATCCAGTTAAATTCTTGAGTTTATTTGCTCTCGAGTTTTAGGTGAGAAGCCCGCGTAATAGGTGAGAAGCCCGAAATTCTATCATGTTTTAAATTTCAAATTTTGGTTACGATTTGAAGGTGATTGCGATCCAGGCTATTTTACATCATTTGGTATCAGAGCATCTGGTTTCAATTTCCTTCAAAATTTTCCTTTTCCAAATTTTCTCTTGTTCCAAACCCTAAATCTAGATCCCAGATCCAAAAAAAAACACTATAGAAAATTCCTGAAAAAATCTCCACAAAATCCTCTGAAAATTCAAATCTCAACTGTTCATCTTCTTTTTAAATCTACATCTCATCTGCAAATTAACCTATTTTCATCAACACCCACGCCCACTGTCGCCACCATCGTGCACTCCCGTCGCCGTCATCAAACTGTCAACGTCTTCCTCCATCGAAGACCTCTTCCGCCCTCCCTCCCTCACTGCCATCGTCCAACGCCATCGACAAGACCATCTTCAGCCTCCAATCAAAAGCAGCAACATCACCACTCACCGCTGCCCCTTCCTCCACCACCTTCCATCATCATCGCCACCAAACATCAGCATCATCATCATTGAGCCCTCGCCGATGCTGATCAGAGCTGATCGGAGTGAATAGGGTTGGATCAGAGGAGACGGTTCAGATCCGGGTCGTCTCCTTTGTTGCCGACCAATCCTCGACACAACGGAGGCACGTCGCCGGTCAGATCGTCCCCTCCTTCCATCGTCATCTAGACCCATCGCCGACGAAGCTCCCCCAAAGCGATTACGGTCCGTCTTCAACCTCGCCGGCGCTTCCAGGGTTTCCCCGGCACTTCTAGAACCTTCAGACTCTTGACGTTGTCGTCAACGGAGAGGATTTAGCCTCGATCAGAGCTCCACACCTTCCTCCGCCAGCATCAATACCTCATCGCCGCCATCAGACTCTTGCCGCCATCTCGGTCCGCCGCCTTCGTTTTCAATCCTTCTGCCCTAGCTGCTAGCTCAAAGGAGGGGGAAGTGGACTCGAGTGGTTTTCTTTTAAGGGGATTAAGTGATTGGGGTCGGATCCTTTGCAAAACACTCGAACCCGACCCGAACCCGACCTTCAATCCGCTCCAAACTGAGCCGATCAACCCTGGTTTAGACCAGGTCTGGTTCAACTAGAATCCAGACCAGACCAGACCCGAGTTGACTCGTACCCGGTTCAGACCAAGTCCGGTTCAAATACAGTTCAGACCCAATTTAGTTCAGTGGCAAACCATATCTTCCAGAGGTCGTTTAGGGTTCGTTTCAAATCCAAATCGAGTTATTTTCGAGGCGGTGGATTCGTGACGACTAGTACTACGTGCCTACAGCAGTCACATTCAGGTTTCAGGTTCGGTTGCCTCTCAGGTAATTTTTGAAAATTCTGTTTAGTTATTCCTGCCACTTAATTGAGATAGTTAGCCATTCTAATCTGTCACATGGTAGAATCTACTGACTATTGCTCACTAAATAGTGAGTTGTGTGATTCTGACCTAGAGTAATGACCTGACTTGATATTAACTGTGCAACTAAAATTATTTTGAATTTGTGATCACTTGACTTAATTTGGAATTAACTGTGTTAGCACGTGTTCTTGTCACTATCTCTACATATATTTTCTTAATCACGTGTAAATCTACATAGCTTAAAGTTGGTATTATTTATCATTGATCTAATCTCTGACTCCTCATGCATAACATACATTTCATTTTAGGACAGTTTGCATTTAGGATTAGCTAAGATCTTGCATGCCTACTAGAAGCGGTAGAACTTTTTATGTAGGAGAAACTTCGGCACAATTGGACCCTAACATTCATGATACACTTAACACACTCATTGACAAGATAGAAAAGATAGACCACAACTACAAGAAATTAGGGATCAGGTTGATGTCAATTGTAGGGATCTAGCAACCCGACTTGATAGGCTAGAAACCAATCAGAGAGCCACGGAGGAGAAAAATTCTCGAAATGGCAGTAGGTTACCCAGGCGAGAGCGAGTTCTGATGCTCAATATATCAAGAGCGTTAAAGTTGATGCTCCTTTATTCAACGAGCGCTTGGACCCTCAGGTTTATATAGACTAGCAGCTGGCTATGGACTGCTATTTCTGGTGGCATGACATGTTTGAGTCTAGGAAGATTCGATTGGCCGTGATGAAACTAACGGGACAAGCGGGACAATATTGGGAAAACCGAGGAGGCACAGAAGGGAAAACCCAGTGGTGACTTGGGAAGGCATGAAAGAGAAGCTTATGTTGAAGTACGTTCCACCGTCATTCAGTCAACAATTATTAGATAAGTGGAATCGATGAATTCATGAGAACAAATCAGCCACCGATTATATTACTAAATTTGATGAATATTTGAATCGGTGCGGAGCAATCGAGTTAGAGTCTCCCGAACAGACCCTATCTACGTTTAGGTCCGGTCTTAGGGATGATTATCGCTGAGAGCTCATCGCTCGAGGCATCACGACTCTAGAAGAGGCATATCAGCTAGTCACTGACTTAGCTAAGTCTAGAGGATCCTATTTTCACCGAACTGATTTTAGGAATAATTCTAAGACCGCCACTAGTAGCAAGCCAAACTTTAGCCGATCTCTTCCTGCCCCGAGCAAACCTGCCTCTAGTTCCTCTAGTGTCAAACCAGTAGTTCCTTCTGGTGCAAATCCAACCACCTTCGAGAGGAGAACGGTTAGTGAACCAGGAAAGGTCAACCCAAGGACCCAATGCTATGGTCTTAAGGGTATGGACATCTTGCCGCCAGTGCCCGAGTCAAACTAAAAACTCTTCGTGAAAGTTTCCATTGAAGATATGGAAGAAAAGGATGATGGAGAGGTGGTTGTGCACTAACAAGATGATGACTTTGATGTCTCTGTTGAAGAGTATGAATTCAATTTGTGCATCAGAACTATAAAAGTGATGAGCCTATCTCCTAGTGAGGCTGAGCCCAATTAGGAGTGGTTAGGTGCACCTTAATGCAGCCTGAGCTACTCAACGACTGGAGAAGGACTGTCATATTTCAAACTTGCACAAAAATTGAAAATAAGAGCTGCAAGGTGATAGTGGATTGTGGCAGTTGCATCAACGCCGTTGCGTTGATGTTAATCATCACCTTGGGGATAAGACCAATGAAGCATCCAAACCCCTACAAGGTCACATGGATCGACGCTACATCCATAGATATTCAGAAGAGATATTAAATTCCCATCCAGTTTGCCACGTATACAGATAATGTGTGGTGTGGCATACTCCCCATGAATGTTGGTCATATCATTTTGGGTCAACCATGGTTGTTCGACTTAGATGTGATCATATATGGACGTACCAACCAATGTTCGTTCGTCCATAACGGCAAAAAGGTGAAGATTATGCTGAATCAACCGAAACCACCAACCCGAGAGAAAAGGTTGACAAAGGCAAAAACAAAGTGGATGTCCTAACTCCTAGAAAGAAGAGTGATAAGGGCAAAGGTAAGATGGTAATGAATTTGATTAGCCACGATCAAATTGAAAAGAGCTTGCATGAGGGTTCTACTTGTTATGCACTCGTGGCTCGAGAGGCTGATCGAAAGATCGGGTTGCAGATCCCCGGGCACATTAAATCAATCCTGAAAGAGTTCTCCAAAATCTTCTTACAAGATCTGCTAGGTGAGTTGTCTCCCATGCGGGACATTCAACATGCTATTGACTTAGTCCAAGGAGCAACTTTGTCAAACCTGCCTCACTACAGAATGAACCCTACGGAACATGCAGAGTTACAATGACAGGTAGAAGAGTTACTTGACAAGGGTTTCATCAAAGAGAGTTTGAGCCCGTGTGCAATTCCCGCACTTTTGGCGTCAAAGAAGGATGGTACATGGTGTATGTGTGTGGATAGCCGTGCAATCAACAAGATCACTATCAAGTATCATTTTCTCATTCCGCGTCTTGATGATATGCTGGATCTGATGTCAGGTGCCACAATCTTCTCCAAAATTGATCTTAAAAGTGGGTACCACCAAATTAGAATCCGGCCAGGGGACGAATGAAAAACTGCATTTAAAATTAAAGATGGGTTGTATGCATAGTTGGTTATGCCCTTTGGACTGTCCAATACTCCTAACACCTTCATGAGAGTAATGACTCAATTGTTTCGGTCATTTATCGGTAAATTCGTAGTGGTATACTTTGATTATATACTAATTTACACCCAAACTCAGGAGCAACATGTGGGCCATCTGAGGCAAGTCCTCCGCACACTCCAAACTGAGAAGTTTTATGCAAACCCTAAGAAGGTGCTTTCTGTACAAACAGGGTCATCATCCTAGTATTTGTGGTTTCTTCCGAGTTTCTACGAACCCTGAGAAGGTGAAAACAATCACTGAGTGGCCACAACCCCAAACGATTAGGGAAGTCAGAAGTTTTCATGGGTTAGTCACTTTCTACCGTCAGTTCATAAAGAACTTTAGTACAATTATGTCACCTATAACCGACTGTCTGAAGAGTGAGGAATTCCAGTGGACTCCTGCCGCCACCAAGGCTTTTGCAGAAATTAAGAGGATGATGACTGAAGCTCTTGTTATGCGTCTCCCTGACTTTTCGAAGGCGTTTGAAATAACATGTGACGCATCGGGACTGACAATAGGTGGTGTGATGAGTCAGAAAAATCATCCCATTGCTTATTTCAGTTAAAAATTAAATGACGCCCGACAGCAATACTCCACGTATGACAAGGAATTTTATGCGGTTGTACAGGCTTTGCGTTACTGGAAGAATTATCTGTTACCGCAGGAGTTTGTGCTGTATTCGGATCATGAAGCACTGAAGTATCTCAACTCCCAGAAGAGGCTAAATGTAAGACATAGCAAATGGGAGGAATTCCTCTAGGATTACACATTTGTTCTCAAACATAAGGCGTGAGTTGAGAATAAGGTCGCTGAAACGCTCAGCCGGCGTGTAATGATTTTGATAGCTATGAGTGCAGAAGTGATTGGGTTCGAGAAATTAAGGGAGGAGTATGACTCATGCCCCGACTTTGAGAAAATTTACACGTTACGGGACGGTTTCGTTCATGAAATGGATGGCTTTCTGTTACAAGACGGTTATCATTCAGCTTCCGTAAGCTATCTATTCCCCGTACGTCCCTCAAGGATTTTCTCTCTAGGAAAATACATGCTGGAGTCTGGCTGAATATTTCGGTCAGAACAAGACAATTAAGACTGTTGAACACCGATTCTACTAGCCGAGCTTGAAGAAAGATGTCGCTAAGATTGTTGGCCAGTGTCGCACGTGTCAACTGGTCAAGCATCAAAAGCAGATTGCAGGACCTTACACTCTCTCTGTGCCCAATTGCCCTTAGCAAGACGTGAGTCTAGATTTCATACTAGGGTTACCAAAAACTCAGAAAAAGCACGACTCTATCCTAGTAGTTGACCGATTCTCCAAAATGGCTCACTTCATCCCGTACTTCCAAACCTCTGATGCATCTCGAGTAGCCGTCTTGTTCTTTGATAATGTCGTCAAGTTGCATGGGTTACCTAAAACTATGGTGTCTGATAGGGACATTAAGTTTGTTAGCTACTTTTGGCAAACGCTTCGGCACAAGATGGGCAACAAACTGAAATTTCTCGACAGCTTTTCATCCACAAACAGAAGGCCAAACCGAGGTAGTAAACAAGACTCTAAGAAATCTCCTTAGGTGTCTCGTTGGGGAAAATTTGAAAACTTGGGATCTTATTTTACCTATGGCCAAATTTGCATACAATGGTTCCATTAATAGGACTATAAGTCTTAATCCTTTTGAAATAGTAACTGGCTTTAGACTCAGATAGCCAGTTGATTTAATTCTCATGGCTCATCATAATTCTAGGATATTAAACTCTACATTAGCATTTGCATCTCATATACGTGCACGACATGAGAAGATCCGAGAAAAGATAATGAAAAATAATGCTGATTATAAAGCTTCTGCAGATTTTTATCATCGATTAAGAACATTTAATGTCGAAGATTATTTGATGGTCCGCATAAGACCCGAGCGATTTCCTCCGAGAATTATGAAGAAATTACACGCGCGAAGCACAGGGCCATTCCAAATTCTCAAGAAAATCAATTCAAATGCTTATGTGGTGAATCTCCCACCAGATTTTGGCATCAGTTGCACTTTTAATGTTGAGGACTTGGTTCGATATAGAGGTACCTTTGATACCCCTTCTGATCCATTCGTGGATGAGCCTACCAGGATCTTTCTTTGAGCCCCCACTACCTCCACATCCCCTTAAACTACTCTATGCAATAGAAAACGTAGATTCTATCTTGGATGATCAGATTGTCTCTACTAGAGACAGAGGGACGCGACACTATCTCATTAAGTGAAAAGAAAGACCTTATTCAGATAAATTCTTGGATTACCGAGGAGGACTTCTGGCATCTTGATCCCTACCTACTAGAGCGCTATCAGAGCCAGCAGCAGCTCCCCCACACTCGACGGGGTCGAGTTCTTCCCACCCGGGGGATTGATGAGGACATCACACCGCTTAGGTGCTGATTCAATCGAGTCTATTTCAAGAAGCGGCGTAATGCAGTTCTTTGGGTTTAACTTAGTTTTGTTTTAGACTTATTTTATGTTATTTAGTCGATGTAGTAGGTGTTCTTTTGTGGGCGTTTAGTACCACATCGGTTATTTCTTAGAAGTCCCTTCTTGTAAAGCCTATAAAAGACCCCTTGACTATTTCATTGGATTATTGAATGATTAAAACTTTTCTCAAAATATCCAGTTAAATTCCTGAGTTTATTTGCTCTCAAGTTTTGAGTGAGAAGCCCCGCGTGAGGGGTGAAAACCCGAAATTCTATCATGTTTTAAATTTCAAATTTGATTACGATTTGAAAGTGATTGTGATCCAGGCTATTTTACTAGTGTTTTACTGAAAAATTGTAGTTGAATTGGGTTTCGCATGAGTCCCAAGCTAAGAAGGCCTGCAAAATATAGCAAATAACAAGGAGATAGACCTATAACAAGAACTGAGATCATTTACTTTTTATAACAGCAAAAAAATGACTGAAGCTTTTTAATAAATATTAATCTTGAATTAATCTTGGAGATGTGATTACAGAAAGAAGTTACCACCCAGCTATCCCGCCCCCAAGCACAAGGAAGATGCAAAAGAAGAGGAAAACCTAGACTTTTGGATGTTTCTTGCACAACAATATGGCCTGTGTGCTCTTCTCATACTGGAACTCATACTTCCAGTAAAGCCCCAGTGCATGTATACCATTTTTGGTGTGTTAGTTCTAAATTTTCCGAGTATATTTCTAGTTTTACTTAGATATTATCATTCTCTAGTTTGTTTTGAACAATTATCATACTCTAATTCATCAAATAAGAATAGCATATGCAAACAACATATAACTTGTGACCATGTCCAAAATATGCCAGCGAGCAATGTTCTAAATGTCGGCTAACATTTCGAAATTTCGGTCAAAATGTCAAAAAATTCATGTGGCTGACACGAAATCGGCTACCCCATTTCAAATTACGAAATCCGGTTAATATCGCCTAAATTTCGGCCTATTTTGGGCTTCCAAATATCGCCCGAAATTGACATTTCATTTTGTTTTATTTTTTCTTTTGGGTTTGAACCCATTAAACAAACCGACCCTATTTTATAAGAGAAGAGAATAGAAGAGAAGGAATAAGGGCTCGTTCATAGCCCTAATTTCATCGTGCGTGAGAGAGAGAAAAACAAGGAGGTTAGAGAGAGATACGAGCTCGACTAACCTCCGATGAGGCCTCTACGACCTTCGTTGACCTTCAGCAAGTCTCCACGAGCCCCGCGACCTTCAGCGAGTTTTGACTGACATCCGACGACCTTCAGTGAGTCTCCACAAGCCCCGACGAGGACCCATGAAGCCTTGTCAAATCCCGACGAGCACCGCAAGCCCTATCGAGGTCCCGTTGAGCTCCGCCAAGCCCTGACGAGGTCTTACTGAGCTCCGCCGAGCCCTGACGACATTTCGCTGAGCTCCGTCGAGCCCTGACGAGAACCCAAGAGACGATGACCCAGGAAGCCCTGCCAAGCTCCGACGAGCCTCCTCGTCTCTCCTTCACCGTAGATTCCGCTTCGGCGAGCTCTCGGATCCGGCGATTCCTCGCGAATCTCAAAGTAGAGTTCTCTTCCTCATTTCTTCTACTTAAAACTACTCGTTCATTCCTAATTTGATTCACATCGTTAAATCTTATGATAATTAATTCGAATTAGGGCACCATTAACTGATTCTTACTCGTAAATGAATGCTCAACTACAATCTATGAGGCTTTGATATTTTGTTGATGTTAATGTTAGTAGTTAATCATCAAGAAGCATTTTGAGACATTTTTGAATTTTTATTGGAAGCTAACTATGTTTATGGGATATGATTAGATAAAATTATTGCTAGTATAACTTATTAATTATACATATAAAGATATCAAATATGTGATGTTTTAGGACATATTATATGATATATATATATATATATATATATATATATATGTATATATATATGTATATGTATATATATATGTATATGACCTCTGAAATTGAGCAAATGTCCCCGAAATTTTCTCAATATCCGTAATCTGACTTTATATTTTGCCTTCTAACATTAGACCGACATTCGACATTTAGAATATTGCTAGCAAGTCACCCATAATTAAAGCAAATAGGTAAAGAATCAGTGTTGATCCTCGATGCAACATCACGTAATGGGAATGGGACATTATTCCTGAAGTAATATTAGGTAAAGTTTCACAATGAATGCAAGATGAAGCGAGATTTTGAGGGGATTGGTGTTGCCATAAATATATATGACCCCAAGATGAAGATTATGTTCCCATGTACTGTTCAAAGCTGCTTTAAATTCATGTTCTAACAAATATGGATATCCTATATTCGTTTATTTAAACATGGATAGGAATACGACAGTGGAAAACTATCCAAAATATACCAAGCCGGATATGTTCTGAATGTATAAATCTAAAGTATATTCCAATATTTCATGATATTACATCTGGATTGACCATAGTCAAGCTAATGTGATCTTTTATACTCATCTCTACTACTTGTAACTAGAGAAGGGGTGTATGGACTTCTAGCGTGTGCATTATGCGCATGTCCTTTCCCACTTAGAAAAAGTGGTAGGGCCTACTTCCTAAATTAGAAGGGTTAAAAAAAGAATATAATAAAGTTAGTCAAACACTATAATTAGAAAGGTTATAAAGTAAGTCTCACATTTTAAAGTTAGAAGAATAATTAATTTTTTCCTCAATTGTATTTTTTCCACTTCCTATGCTTTAGCACTATTCAAAATAGTAACATAATTAAATGGATTCCCTCTCAGGTTAGAGAGTTTTCTCCCCATTATCTATTTCAAAAGGACAAATTATATATATATATATATATATATATATATATATATATATATATATATATATATATATATATATATATGGGTAAAGTGTTCCTAGTAGGTCTCCTTAGATTGTAATCTAAGGAGACGGCTTAAAACTCCAACATCCTGATTTTTTTTTTACGATCCGACCGCACATTGTCATATTCATGTTCTAAGATGTACACATATAAAAAATTATATGATTTGAAGTTTGTTTACTCTAATTTCTTTATGTTTAAACATTAACGGTTTTTAAACAGTAGAACAAAATGGAACGATTAGATTAATGAGTAAATGAACTACAAATCACTTGATTTTTTATATGTGTACATCTTAAAATATGAAGATGATAATGTACGGTCGGATCGTAGAAAAAATATTTGGATGTTAGAGTTTTAAGCCGTCTCCTTAGATTGTAATCTAAGGAGACCTACTAGGAACACTTTACCCTATATATAGAGAGAGAGAGAGAGAGAGACTTTTGTCATTCCGGACCTTCTCACTCAAATACAACCCTACGACATCCAAATGCAACATCCATTCCGTTGAAGTTGGTCTACATTATTTTAACTAAAAATCAAAAATCATGTATTTTGAATACCTCTCGGCTATCCATCAAGTAGGCGCAAAATGGACGGCCGAAATAGTGAGTTGGTTAGTTTAACGGTGTAGAATATTTGAAATCTAACAAAAATTGGTGTATGTGAGTTTTTAAGTGTTTAGATCATGATGAACTGGTCGGATTAAGAATTTGTAGTCTAAAGACATAGATCTAAGCAATATGCTATTTTCGGCCTTCCATTTTGCGCCTACTTGATGGATGGGCAAAAAGTTTTCAAAATACATGCTTTTTTATTTTTATTTACTTGAAATAATGTAGATCAACCTCAACGAAACGGATCTTGCATTCGGATGTCGTAGGGTTGTATTTTGAGTGGGAAGGATTCGGCCTCGAATCCTTCTAGAATGACACAAGTCCACACACACACACACACACACACGTGCACATGCATCGAACATATCAAAAACTAGTTATTTTAATGGGCGGACATTAAATCAAAGGTCTGCTGCATTTAACTTATTTATCCTATTCATTAATATCCCCAATAATATATGTATTCATATCATCCACTAAAAAAGAACAAAACATATATGGTAGTACTTACATTTATCTCATCTCATACATCTACAACCTTACTTATATTAAAATTAGCATGCTTCTTCAAGAAAAGGAATTACACAAAAAGTTATACATAATGGAAGCAACAACAATTACATTAATCTTGATCGTTGAAAATAACCACATTCTGGGAAGTTCCATGTGTTGAGATTATGCCTTGTTTTTTAAGCATATGAACAAGTCAAGGTAGCCACAGTCTCAATCGAGAATGAGATTCAGAGGCAAAAAAATAAAGATGAAGCAAAGAAGGCCAAGAGGCAACATATGGTGATGGAATAAGCTGGATCATTGGATAGTCAACTCTCCCATGACCTGGCTTCAGCACAGACCCAAAAAAAAAGTGATCATTGGATAGTCCACTCTCCAATGATATGTTTGGTCTGGGCAGGTTAATCTCAATTTGGCTATAAATTCAGCTAATGAATCCAATTTCTTGCAGGTTTCAATGCTAAGATGCAAGGGCTGATTCTAGGGTTTAGGTAGCGTGGTGACTTGTGTGGGGTTCAAATAGCCTCATGATAAAGGATGTTATTTAGGAGGGAGGAAAAAGATGTAAACTGTCAGAATGGATTTTTATTTTTATTTTGGTGGGGGGGGTTGGGGGGGGGGGGGGGGGGGGGGGGGATGGATTTCTCAAAAAAAGAGTCATCTTCATCTTGTATAGGTTTCGTAAAATGTAAGGTGAGTGCTAAATGTAAAACATGTATTGGAAAAAGATGGTAGGGATGTGTGATTGCTCTTTTGTACTCAATATTATCATTGTAATCTCTCTCAAGCTCTCCCTGTGGATGTAGACTGGCTTCCTGCAAACTATGGATATGATTGTGTTAACCCTTGTGTTAACTTCTACATGGTTGTTTTATAATCTTGCTCGTGCTTGTTTCCACTTGTAAACTATCCAACCATGGTAATAACACCAAGAGCCCCATAGTGTGTACACAGTAAAAAGCTCATTCCACACATCACCTTCACCTTCACCCTCAAACATCACCTCTGCCCAGACAACTACAAGCATGTGCATATTTATATGAGTAAATGAGATAATACAAAATTAAAGCTCAACAGGTCTTAATAGGTAACACATATGCAAACAATGTGGTCCACACACACATGCGGAAGAACATGCAAGCAAAATTGCACAAAGAGGCGAAGGCTTAACTGGTTCCAACAACAATTTACTCTTTCATAAGTTTGGAACTTTATCAAAAGAGTCATTTCAAGTCTAATTCCTTTCCCGTTTCTTTTAGACAAGCTTAGAGTCTACTGAAAAAACAGTTATTGATAAAAATAAAAGAAATCATGATGAACCTATTCAAAGTTGAAAATCTGCTTGAAAGTCAGAACGAGGAATGATGATCATAATGTGCAAGAAAAGATATCAGATTCTTCAATTAATTTCGTTATAGTGCACAAAAACAAACCTGAATTACGAGAAACTTAGAAAGCTGAGTGTGTGGGCGGTATAGCTGGATGTCCCAGATGCTCTCATAAGAAAGTTCAAGTTTGTATGACTGACTTCCCTGTGTTAGGAAAAAATGTATTTTCTTCATATTGAAACCAAAATGAACCTTGACACCTTCACTGCTCCAGAGAACACCTAGTGTTTCTTCAGAAATTAGGCAGCCAAGATGCAGAACTGCATCCTCCAAAACAAACAAATGTCTCCTTGGCTTGGGCACAATGTCACGCTCCAAATATTCAACCTTCAAATAAGATTTCAGATGAGGGAAGTACCGCAACTGGGGTCGATTGTGCAAAATCTCAGCATCTTTAATAGTTAAAAATTGGACCACTGCATATGCTCTTGATCTTGTTGTGATTACTCTGGGATGCCTAACCTTAACTGCAAACACAGATCCAACTCCCGTATATTTCTCCAGAAAATTCTTCACCCCATCAGCAGTTACATCCATAGGAAAACCATATACTTTAACTGTCTTGCCTCCCATATTTTAAGTGAAACTCTCGCTTTTAATATCTGATTCACTGAAGGCCAAAATAAGACATTAAGTTATTTGTATTCTCGGGATATGATTATGATATAATAGTGAAAAGCACACAATTACTATGTAAGAAACTACAATAGTCTTCAGCAGTTAAACAGAAACACGGAGAAGATACTCACATGATTTTATTTCCTACATGATTTAGTTGCCCAACTACTTAGAGGCAGCTAAATCTTATGATTGAAGTGTTAAACATTATTTTCACAACCTTATTGTACATATGGAGAAATCTACTTAAGGAATAAGTATGGTGAGGAAATAAAAGAGAGAGGTAAAGAAGAAGAATTTAGCTGCCCATTACAATCATGTCTTTGCCTGCATTGGATACAATCAATTTGAACTATTTATGGGCTTTCATTTATCTGATGCATCTTCAAATTGTTAGATGATTATCAACTCATTAAAAATTTAGAAGTTCATTTAATTTGTCAAGAAATATCAATGAAAATTTCATTACTTGTTAGATAATATGGTTAACCTTGTAACATAATAACTTCTGGTATTGGTTAACCATGCTACTTTCTGTTGAGTGTTGACTGCTACAATAAGTTACCACTGATTCCACCATTCTTGTTCTCGTGCAAATTGAGTATTAGCACAATAATTCACATGCTTTCTAAAGTTTAACTCAGAATTCTTCCAAACTTTACAAAAATCTATCGTATTATTTTTCCAACTAGAAATCCAAATTTTGTTTCCTAGCATCATGCCAGATGATTCCAAATGCTGAAGATATTAGTACTCCAACACTTGGGTCAAACAAAATTTCCTTGGCACATGAAAAGAATATTGTCTTAGAGACCCAAACTTTTACAAGATAAAAACAAAAATAACAGGTAGTAGAATAGACTTGACTGAACTATTAAAGGTTAGAATTGTGACATAAATATAATGCATAATTGCATATGGACGAAATCTCCCAACAAGGAAGAACCCACTTCCTCAGAATCTTGTATCCACAATAGTATCGTTGAACAACAAAACTATCCTCATCAGGGTTCATTACATACACATTTGTAATGGGAAATTCTCAAACCCACAAGAAATCACGACACGTGTCCTGCTTGGGGATTATCGCTTACCATCAGCAAACTCAACTCACCAGCAAGCATGATGTGGGCTCAAGAAGAAGTTCTCGGGCTTCAACTCGAACTCACAACTAGTCAGACACAGGCTACCCAGATCTAGCGCTCAACCGAAGTTGCATCACTTCCTGAGACTTCAACTGCCAGTATCGGGTCCACCACGGAGTTGCTCAAGACTCCGACACAACCCCACGGAGTTGCTCAAGACTCCGACACTTAACTCTCTGGAACTTATTATCCTCACGTTGCTTACAACTGGATAAGACTATCTCCAAGATTCACAAATCTGACTACGCTGCCAGATCATCCCCACGTTCTAAATGATGTAATGCTCCTATATCAAAGCAAGCGGTTATGAACAATGGCGGATATCCGACATGGCGATCCCAACAATTAAGCGACACAATCTGGGCGGTTATAAGGAAATCGTAACTTGCAAGTCGTGCGGTTACGCAGATCCAAAATATCCGCACCCATGAAAGCAGCTCATGCGGATATAAATACATCGCTCTCCAACAAGGAGGTTCGAAAAAAACAAAACCCTAACTCACCTATAATCACATAGAGCATTCTGATTTCTACTTGTAATTCCTTCGAATTAAAGTAGAACTTCTCTTTCCGTGATTTTCCCCCTTTGGATTTCCACGTTAAATCTTTGTGTTTGTTGTGATCTATTGGTTGGTGCGTCCTTGTCAATTTGGTGCACATAGGGAAGTGTTTTGAGAATTTCTCACAGCATTTGGTGCTTTCATTGAGATCAAGGGACAAGTCCTGGCGTATTTCATTGCTGGCGATTTTCCCTACGGTGTCAAGTATGAACCCAGGACAGTGATCAAGGGGCAAGTCCTAGGAGATTTCATTGCTGAGTTCACCCCTGGCGCTCCGACACACAGCGACGCACTGGAAGGGTGAATTCTCAACTTCGATGGAGCCTCAAACAGCAAAAGGGCAGGTGTCGGGCTCGTTCTCACCACCCCCGAGGGCTCCATAATCGAACAGTCATTCACACTCCGTTTCTCTGCCACGAACAACGAGGCCGAGTACGATGTTGTTATCGCTGGGCTACGAATGGCGATCACTCTCGGGATCACCGGTCTCGAAATCCGTTGCAATTCAGTGCTCGTGATCTGCCATGTCAACGGGGAGTATGCCGCCAAGGACGAACGAATGGAGGCATACATGCACCTCATCCTCAGCCTAAAATTCAAGGTTCCTTGATGCGATTTCAGGCGAGTCCTGAGGTCCGAGAACAATCGAGCCGACTCCTTGGCCAACTTAGCCTCAGCAACTGAGTTCCAGTTTCGACGGGAGATCCCTGTCGGTAACATCCCGACTCCGAGCATTCAACGTCCCGACAGGAAGATCCTCCGCCTAAACCCTTGTCGGGATGGAGAGACCCAATCTTCGCCTACCTGAAGGATGAGACCCCGCCAGAAGAAAGAGCTGAAGCGCAGAAACTCCAACTGTAACACCCTGTTTCCGAAATACGTACCTAGATACGTGTTCTGATTGTTTGATCGTATTTTTTGATTTATCTCCCTGTATTTATTTTAATTTATGAATATATATTATCATTTGGTATCGGATGCGGATTTTCAGACTTAAAGTTAACCCTAATCTAAAACGGAGACCCGATCCCAGTGTGCTGCTCGATTTGACCTTTCTAGTAGTCAGATTTGACTGATTTCAGTTTTAAACACTGTTTTTCAATATCTTAAATTTTCATGATTTTCTGAAATTTTTCCGAATTATTCTGCAAAATCTTCAAAATAGGTATCGACCAGTTTCGCTAGTCGATTTCCGAATTTTTAATTTACAAATAAAGTTGAATTTCTGAAAACCGCTTTCATATTATTTCTCAGGATCACATTTTCTATTTTAGTGCATTTTTGAGAATTTTTCTGAATTAAGCAAAATTTGACCAGATTTGGTGTCGACTGATATCACTGGTTGATTTCAAGATTTTTAATTTGAAAACGAGATTGAATTTCTTGAATCAGATTTCATCATATACCTTAGTATAATATTTTCTATTTTAGAGAATTTTGGGAGACTTTTTCGAGTTACTTTATTTTTTGGGCTTTCCGGTATTTCTCCTGTATATTCCCGAGTCTGGGTTTGACCGAGTAATTTCCTTTTTTTCTTTCTTTCTTTTCCCCTTTTTTCTTTCCCTCTTCTTTTTCTCCTCCACACATTTTCTTTTCTTTTTGCTTTTCCTTTTTTTCTCCTCCACACAAACCCCCCAAAATATCTTCTCCCTTCTTATCCTTTTTTCTTTCTTCCCTCTTAACTCAGCCGACGTCAGCTCCTCCTTCCTCCTCTCAAATCTCTCTCTCTCCTATCTCTAAATCTATCTCCCTTTCTCTCCAATTCTCTCTCACGCACCAACTCTCACACTCTCCCTCTCACTCAATCACCCTCCTCTTCCAAGAGGCAAGCACCACTGAGTCCCTTCACCTCTGGCAGCCTAGGCCGGCCTATCCCCCTCGCCGGCGGCGCCACCATTAGGCCGACGGCGCCCCAACTTCGACCACTCCACCCCCCTCTCTCTCTCAATTTCCCACTCTCTCCCTCTCTCTTTCATCCAAGGTCAGCGCCACCCCCATCTCCACGAAAGGTCAACACCACCACCACCACTTGTCTCCACCCATCACCCACTTCTCCGCCATAACACCATCACCATCTTCAACATCATCCTCTCCATCTTCATCATCTCAATCTTTACCACAAAATCATCCTCCTCCACCTTCAACACCCAACTCCACCACCAGTCTCTCCACAACTCCGGCCACCACCTATCCCTTCACCATCTCCTCTTCATCACCATCTTCCCATCAACATCGCCTTCATCTTCTCCACCACATCCACCATCAAAATCACCTCCCACCACCATCCACTATACTCAACCACCATCACCTCCTCCACATCAACCTCCACACCATATCCACCTTCATTCCACCCATCTTCTCACCTCCCTCCCCCACTTCAGTCGGAGCTACCCCTGGCCGGCGCATAGGCCGGCCAGCTCTGGCCATGAGCCACAACCCCTCATTGGTCGTGGCATGTGCTTCCCCTCTCCCTCTTTCTTTAATTCCCTTTCTTTCCCTCTTGCAACTCACTCTCCCCCCTGCAACTCTCTCTGTTGATTCTCTCTCCACTCTCTATATATTATTAATATATTGGATGGCATTGATATTTGGAGTTTCGGGATTTTATAGCGTTTTCTGAGGATTATTAGGCGAGTGTTCTCGCCTATTTTATCTGAGTACCCCCTTCGACGGGTGTTATTGTATTTTCTAAAACGTGTAATAATATATGTATTGTGTACTCGTGTAAATATAATGGTCCGATATATTTGTATTGATGTGAGTGTGTACATGTATATACCGGTGTAATGTATATGTATCACTGTGATGTATGCGTGTAATAGTGTAGTTTAAATTCCTGTACATATATACTTCCTGTGTTGCTGCTCTATTACTGTGTTATTATCATGTGTGACCGACCCTTCGTGGTTATTTAGCCTCCAGGCTCTACGCTCAGCCTCCGGGCTTCACCACTCTACGGATAGTTTAGTAATCACCATGTTTATATGTGTGCTCGTGTGGTACTAATATTTCGTACAGGTACCCCTATATAGCCCACTGCCCGGGCTACCCAATGGGCATTGTGCCCTGCACCCTCTGGGTTTCGTGGTAACTGCAGGGAGTGCGCTTAGACCTTACGATCTCTCGTTTAGCGCCCAACGCTGTTGTTTGTTATTTCCCTGCTTATATGTATGCTTGTGTGTACTAATGTTATTTTATGCAGGTACCTACTTGCCCTCTGGCCTATTAGACCTTATGGTCTCTCTTATGCCACTTTCCTAAAAGGGGTGTGCTTAGACCATTCACGGTCTTTCGGTTTCGCCTGGTAGGAGGACCTAGCGCTTAGCGTTTTATCGCTAACTCTGTCCGAGTGTAGTTACGCCATGGGCGTGGCTTCGTCACAGGTGATGCGGAGCGGTTTACCCGCCACCACACGCGTGCGTTAGCTTCGCCGCAAGCAGTAACCACGCCGAGTGTGATAACGTTTAGCACAGTGCGCTAGTTTCACACTAACCTTGTTTAAGCTTCACTTGGATGTTCGCTTGTCTGCTCGTTGACTCCATTTCTGCCTTGCTCAGCCTTCAGGCACCACTCTATTATAGCTTAGTTGTTATCTGTTACTGTGTTTACATGTGTATGTTTGGTACTAACACCTTTGCAGGTACTTACTCTGCCTTCTGGCTATTAGCCCCTTGGGCTCTCGCCCACTTCCTCGAAAAGGGATGCGTTCAGACTGTCACGTCTCTTAGCTACGCCTGGTAGACGGACCTAGCATTCAGCGCTTTACCACTAACTCCGTCCGAGTGTAGTTACGCCATGAGCGCGGCTTCGTCACGGGTGATGCAGAGCGGTTTACCCGCCACCACACGCGTGCGTAAGCATCGCTGCGAGCAGTAATCACGTCAAACGTGATGGCGTCTAGCGTTGTACATTACCTTCGCTCCAGTTTTGCTTAACTCCGCTTGAATGTTCGCTTACTTGCTTGTCACTTGCCTGCTTGATAATTTAACTATTATTTTTTTTTGGTGGTTGTGAATGTAGGCTGTCTAAAAATCACAAAGACAAGCCACCAAAACGTAGAGATCCAAGATCCAGGCGCAAGGCTAAATGTGACAATCAAGACGCGAAAGTCCAAACCCGCGTCTCCGCATCAAGACGCGTTGGCTCAACGCCCGCGTCTCCGCATCAAGGCGCATTGGCTCAACGCCCGCGTCTCAGCATCAAGGCGCATTGGCTCAACGCCCGCGTCTCAGCATCAAGGCGCGTTGGCTCAACGCCCGCGTCTCAGCATCAAGGCGCGTTGGCTCAACGCCCGCGTCTCAGCATCAAGGCGCGTTGGCTCAACGCCCGCGTCTCAGCAACAAGGTGCATCCACCTTGGTTGTAACCACCCCGAATATGGCGCCATCCACCGCCCATGTAGCGGGGAAGTTGGCCCTCATCGTGGAGCACTTTTAGGGGGCACGATCACCCCCTAAAAACCCTATAAATAGTCCCGTCACTATGGAATAGGGGCGGATTTTGGAGAAAGAAAAAAGGAGAGATCATCGACAGAGAGAGAGAGCTCGACTCTTCAAGCCAGCTTGCTGCGTACAAGTTGCTCTTCGCCTACCTTCTCTTTTAGAGTTTTGGTGGACGGGGCTGAGTTACTCCTTCTACCTACCAAGGAGAAGATCCCTCGACGGTACTGACGGTCATCTGGTCAACGGAGAACAAGATTCACTCTCCACCGCCACACGAAGAACCCAGCACTAAACAAAGGGGGAATTCAAGATTCAATATTCTCCCTCCCTTGTAACCGGAAGATTAGCCTGTTGTAATTTTTCATCTGATTCAAGGAAAAGTTGCTCCAGTCCGCTCTTCGCCAGTTTTCCGCGTCCAACAAGAGATGGCGACTCCGCTGGGGACTACGTTTGTCACTGACGAACAAGCCGTGGCGCAGGATGATCTCCTCCGTAGGGGGAAAATGGTCGAGACACTTGTTGTGGAGTTCGACCAAGCGAAGTATGAAGAGTTTCTCTCTTCTGGCTCCAAGAGCCCAAAGACCCGCGTCTGTCGCAGGGTCTCGGCGGGGAATGGCCCCGAAGCCCGACCTGAAGCTCTCTTGGGCGCCGCTGCTGTTGCCCACTGTGCCCAGCAAAGTTCACGCGTCAACGCCTCTCAGAAGGCCCGCGCGATCCCAAGCACAGTTGCTGTTGCGACCAACTCCGGCGCACAGAAAACCCGTGTCAACGTCTCTCAGGAGACCCGCGTGGTTAAACTCCCTGATGTTCAACATCAGGATGTTGTTGGTTTCTCTCCACCTCCTCGACGCAACCGGAATGCTGAGCGTCGACAGAGGAGACGTGCGCGTCAACTGCAAGTTGGAACCGTTGGTTGTCCAACTGAAGCTGGACGCGACGTACAGTCTCGCGCCTTGCCCGCGTCACGTCCAGTACGTGAAATCCGCGTTTGGCGGCCCAAGCGCGCAACTCCTCAAGTTGAGTCCTCTGAAGACCAGCTTACCAAACGCCAAAGCGAAGCTTTTGCGTCTCGTCAAACGCAGGAAGCACGCACCCAGAGACGAGGCGCCCTGCAGCCCACTCTCTCTCACGCGGCTCAGCCCGGACGCACCAGGCAGCAACGCGATACTCGCGTCTCATCTCAACAGAGACGCCAGACGCGCGTTCCACAGTCACGACGCGGAAACCGCGTCCCTGAAGTCTGCGTCCATTCTGCACAGCACATGGATGCCTCCCGTCTTCGACGTTGTGAGGCTAGTCTCTTTGATCCCTCTTCCATGGATTTGAGGGATTATCTGACAAAGAAAAGAAGTGCCCACCAGGTCACTTCATCTTGCTGCTGCCAACGGCTTATCTCCATGCTTGCGGAGTGCCGTTGCGGGTCGAGTGTGCACCAGCAGTCCTTAGCTGGACAACTGACCTCGATTCCCCCGTCAGCCAAAAGAAGGCGCTCCCATAGAAGGAGAGTCTTCTCTGACATTGAATACCCGGAGCTTACTGCGAACATGACAAGCAGGAGCAAGGGGAAACAACTTGCAGTCAGCTCAGACGAGTCCGAGTCTGACTCTGAACCGGAAGGGGTGTATCGACACACTCGCACCCGGACGGGGGCCATTCCCCCAATTGACTATAATGCCTTAGCCCACGGCATTAGAGCGAATGATTCCCACTCCGCCGTAGTGGAATCAGGGGCTTCGAACTCTTCCGTCGAGAAGGAGACCTCTGCCTACATGACAGGCACTCCTGAGGAGACGGCAAGACGTATAGAGCAGGTCCAGAAAGCACAAATGGACATGATTATTTCTCAGCAGGCGTCGATTGACTCCCTCAAGCAGGCGATTGCACAACTGCTGGAAGACAGGAGGAAATCTCCTCCTAGGAGGTCAAAGGGCAAAGGGAGAAAGGGAGAAAGCTCATCTTCCGAACCTTCTGAGGAGGCGCGACGATCTACTTCAAATTCGTCCAAATCTTCGTCGCACGACCCAGAAAAGGCTCATACTAAAAGAATGAGTCAACTGGAGCAACGCCTCAATGCCCTTGCCAGTCGCAAAGACCTCCAAGAAGTTGGAGTGGTCCGGCCCTATCCAGCTGAGTGGGATCTAGTCCCGTACCCTCCTAAGTTCAAGGCTCCAACCCTCCAAGCCTTCGATGGGAAGGGGTCCCCTAATCAGCACATCTACTACTTCAAATCCCAAACCGGGAATGTAGTAGATAATGACGCCATCCTGGCGCGACTATTCATCGGCACCCTGAAAGGGTTGGCCTTTGAGTGGTTCATGAAACTCCCGGAAGGTTCTATTAAGAACTGGGGCGACTTGGAGAAGCTGTTCTTAACACGCTTCTTCGAAGATGACTCCGAGGTCACAATGCCCACCCTGTTGGCTACGAGACAGCGAAAGGGAGAGTCCGTCAAATCTTTCGTGGAAAGATTTCGGAACGTGGCACTCCGGTGTCCAAGCGGTATGACCCAGGCCACCCTGGTGGAAACATGCCGCCACAACCTCCAAACCTCACTCCTTGCTCAAATAGGAGTTGCTGAAAGCCGCACCTGGAAACAATTAGTCCAACAAGGTGAACAGGCTGAGGAGATTGTTGCCCGCGTCAGGGCAGAAGAAGGCAAGCCTAGGCCGGAAAGGTCGACTAGGCGAGCGCCAGACACCTCCCTCCAGACGAAGCGGAAGGATAATTTGGCAACAGAGACCAAATCTCCCGCCAAACCTCAAACAGGCAAGGCGAGTGGCTCTTCAAGCCAACCCCGCGCCAACAAGCAGTATTCCTTCAAGGAGGAACATGTCGATTCGCTCTTCAAGCTACTCAACAAGAGCAATCGACTGAAGCTCCCTGAAATTAGGCGCCCGGAGGAAGTCGGCAAGACCGACAATCCCAACTACTGCATGTACCACAGGATGTTGGGACACCCTACCAAAAGCTGCTACGTCTTCAAGGACATCCTTCAGGCTTTGATTGACGCGGAGGTGCTAAAGCTCCGACCAGAGCAGAAGAAGGTCACGGCTAATGTGACGTCGGTTCTCCAGTTCGGGAGACAACCTCCAACGCCTGCGGGGGTAACTCCTATTCCAAGGGGAGAATTAAGAGTGGTCAACACAGACCCTCACCAGCAGCAGGAGAAGGGCTTGGTACCCGTCCCTACGCCTCAAGGGGAAATTATGTGGGTCCACCCCGACCTAGTGGACAACCAGCAGTGGACTACTGTAACCAACAGGAAGTCCAAAGGCAAGGCAAAAGCTTCGTCCTGCCATGTGGTATGTGCTTCCTCCCGAGAAGCAGAGGATGATGTTCCCTCACTGACTGATTCAGAAGAGGAAACCATAGTCTTGGCCGCAGAGCCCAACCAACCAATGACGGGGACTCGTTCAGGACAGCCCTACTTGAAGCAGTACGGCGAAGTGGCGGCAAACCCTCCACAACCGGCTGCAGAGCCAACTAGGCCCTCCACGAAGCCACCTGTGGAGAAGCAGAAGGAGACTCGATTCTCTCGAGCCCTTCAAAGAGGCATCGCGGAAGGGTCTTCGGCACCTTACCGCTTTGATGTCCTGGCTCAGCTGGCCAATATACCGGCACGCATTACCTTGTATGAACTTCTTAGACTATCAAAGTCGACCAGGGAAGCTCTGCAAGAAGCTCTGGCAAATGCTGAGGTCTTCATGACCCAGGTGCCGAAGGAAGAAGATGTAGAGGATTGCCTCCACACCTCCCAGAATACCCCCTGCATCACCTTCACGGCAGATGATATGCAGGTCAAAGGGAAGCATGATCGACCCCTGTACTTCACAGGTTATATCGGATCATCTGAGGTGAACCGCATTCAGGTAGATCCAGGGTCCGCATTGAGCATCATGCCTCGCCGAGTCATGCAACACCTCGGCATCCCTACTCACCGTCTGAGCCCTACACAGACGACCATCTACGGGTTCAATGCCAATGGCACCCGTCCGATGGGGAAAATCAAGCTCAAGTGCCAGATTGGGAGCCTCAAGTCGGAGGTGACGTGCTACGTCATCGATGCCGACACTTCCTACAATCTGCTGCTGGGACGACCATGGATTCACCGCAACTCCATCGTTCCCTCCACTCTTCACCAAGTCATGAAATACATTGACGCGAGTGGGAAGGTGCAAACGTTGGTTGCCGAAAGGTATCCGTTTAAGGGGGTCGAAAATTATTTCACGGACTCCCTCCTATATCAGGATCCGGTGGATGAAACCCCGCAACTGGAGGTGCCAGACTCTGGTAATGAGGCTGACACTGAGACCGAGCAAGAAGAGTGCTTGTGGAAGTTGGAACCACTTGTAAAGAGCACTAATAAGCTCGATGTTGATAATACCACCGACGATGCAGGCGGCTGGTATATTAATGAGAATTTAGACTTTGAGTACTTTTCTGCGTGTGCATCCGATTCAATACCATCGGATACTAGTACCGACGTAGACGATGACATCTGGTCGGCAATGGATGCTTTGACATCATTGCATGTACCAGTAAAATCATCTTTCGGGACATACCAGGATAATGGTGATGCGCAGGAATCTATATTCATGGTTCCGACAAGACGAAAAGGCCAAAAACCAATCCTGTTTGGGCGAATGACGACTGAACCAACGCCCCGCGAAGAATCAGAAAGTGAGGAGGAATCCCCTCAGCTCAGTCATTATGAACCAAAAACGCTCAAAATGATGAAGTGCATGGGGTATGACCTAACCAACAGACCCGGGTTGAACTTCGGCAAAGGAAGAAGAACGCTACTTCGATCCTTTGTGCCGAAAGGGAAGGCCCCCGATTATTATCATCGGACGCGCAGGGGGTTGGGCTATGTATCAACTCCGGTCCCATCAGCCTCCGATTCTCAAGAATCGTCGAGCAACGATTACTCTTCAGACACATCATCTTGGGAGTCAGATGTCAGTGTCGGCAACATCTTCAAGGAACTTTCAGTGAACATGGTTTCGACAAGCCACCTGGAAGATGGAAATGAAGAAATGATCCAATCTGATACAGATCCTTGGATCAAACATTTAAATGCTCTTTGGGATACCCGCTTTGAACAGCGTGAGCCACCCACAGAAGACAAGGTTGTTCAGATCAACCTAGGAGATGAGGCTAACCCTAAGCCCATCTTCATAAGTGACGGCCTGTCACCTTCAGAGAAGAAGGATCTAATATCTCTTGTACAAGAGTATATAGACGTCTTCGCCTGGAATTATGAGGACATGCCAGGACTTGATCCTCAAGTGGCCATGCACCGCCTCAACATCAATCCGGACGTAAAACCTGTCAAACAACAGCAGCGACGGTTTCGCCCAGAAATAATGGAGGCAATTCAATCAGAAGTCAGAAAACTCATTGATTCTGGCTTCATCAGAGAAGAACAGCATCCCGACTGGGTGGCCAACATCGTCCCCGTTTCCAAGAAGAACGGGAAGATCAGGATCTGCATCGACTTCCGTGATCTAAACGAGGCCTGCCCCAAGGACGAATTCCCATTGCCAATCACAGATGTCATGATTGACAATACTTGTGGATTCGAACGAATGTCCTTCATGGACGGATTCTCAGGATACAATCAAATCAAAATGTATCCTGATGACGAAAAGCATACCTCCTTCAGGACACCCCTAGGAGTGTATTGCTACACCGTCATGCCCTTCGGACTGAAGAATGCAGGGGCAACATATCAAAGGGCCATGAATGCCATTTTCCATCAGCAAATACGCAAAACGGTGGAATGTTATGTTGATGACATCGCGGTAAAAAGCCGCGCTAAAGGCGATCACGTAGCAGACCTGAAGGTGGTCTTTGACATCATGCGGGCTCATCAATTGAAGATGAATCCCACAAAGTCCTTCCTGGGGGTAGCCAGTGGCAAATTCCTAGGATTTGTTGTGACTTCCACAGGAATCCATTTGGACCCGGAAAAGATCCGCGCTATCCAGGAGATGCAACCCCCGAAAAGCCTCAAGGAGCTCAGGGGATTACAAGGACGATTGGCGTACATCCGCAGGTTCATCTCAAACCTTTCCGGAAGATGCCAACCCTTCGCTAAGCTGATGAAGAAGGGTGTCTCATTCATTTGGGATGACGCTTGCCAACAAGCGTTCGAGGAAATCAAGCAATACCTCACCCAACCACCAGTCCTTGCAGCTCCAGTATCCGGAAAGCCGTTTCTGGTGTACGTCCGAGCGATGGATCATTCTTTGGGAGCTCTACTAGCTCAGAATGACGATCAGGGACATGAGCAAGCAATCTACTATCTAAGTAGAACAATGATCGGAGCCGAACATCGGTATAACCCGATCGAGAAGGAATGTTTGGCACTGGTGTTCGCTATCCAGAAAATGCGACACTATCTGGTAGGCCAAACTATAAATGTCATATCAAAAGTCAACCCTCTGAGGTTACTTATGACTAAACCTTCATCGCTAAATGGCCGACTGGCAAAATGGGCCATATTGCTATCACAATATGAAATGCATTTTCTGCCACAAAAGGCTATTAAGGGACAAGCGGTGGCGGACTTCTTAGCTGAACACCCAGATCCGAGGGCAGTCAAACTCTACGAGGATCTCCCAGACGAAGTGGCCGAAGTCTACCTGACTCAGACATCGTTCGAAAGTCAAGTGTGGCAACTTTTCTTCGACGGTGCATCAAGGACAAACCCCAAGGGACACGTAGTGGCGGGGGTAGGAGTAGTACTTGTCTCCCCACAAAATTATGTGATCCCCCGAGCTGTCTCACTGACCGAGCCTTGTTCCAATAATGTGGCGGAATACAACGCTCTTTTGATTGGGATGCAATTCGCCGATGAGATTGGCGTTAAAAATCTCGAGGCATACGGTGACTCTAAACTCATCGTCAGCCAAGTTCGCGGGGAGTACGAAGTCAGACATGAAGACTTGGTACCCTATTACAATGCAACTGTCCGCATGGCCGAGGGATTTACAAGCTTCTACATCGACCATGTACCACGCAGGCAAAATGCGCACGCCGATGCACTCGCATCCCTGGCTGCCTCCCTAGCTCTTCCAGCTGGAGCAATGGAGAAGATATTCGTCTACAGCCACGACCTGTATTGCCCGAGAAATGCTCTCGAGGATTATCAGGAGTCAATGGGAGGTCGTCACCGCGAAGAAGCACTTGAAGCGTCAACCGGTCCAGAGCCTAGAGACTGGCGGTTCCCCTACATTGATTTCGTCTTGTATGGCATCCTGCCTGAGGACGCCAAAGAAGCGGCTGCCATTCGAAGGAAAGCCCCCAAATTCTATTATAATGCGATTACGCGAACATTGTATCGTCGATCGCATGACGGGATCTTACTCCGGTGCCTCTCACCAAACGAAGCACAAGAAGTATTGAAAGAGGCCCACGACGGTATGTGTGGAGCCCATCAACCTGGCCCAAAACTGGCACATCGACTCCAAAGATTGGGTTACTATTGGCCTAAGATGATTGCCGATGCCGTCACTTATGCCAAGAAATGTCACGCCTGCCAAGTGCATGGCGACTTTATCCATCAAGCGCCAGGCTATCTCCACTCTACGGCCTCTACCTGGCCATTCGAAATGTGGGGCATGGACGTGGTTGGTCCTATCAGCCCGCCATCATCAAAAGGACATCGGTTCATTCTGGCGATAACCGATTACTTCTCCAAATGGGCTGAAGCCATCCCTTTGAAGGAGGTCAAGTCGTCGAACGTGATCAAGTTCGTGAAACATCACGTTATTTACCGTTTCGGCGTACCTCGGCGAATTGTCCATGACAATGGACCCCAGTTCATCAGCCAGGCTTTCCAGAGATTCTGCGCTAAGTTCAGAATCCAGAGTGTGTCCTCAACGGCATACTATCCTGCCGCCAATGGCCTCGCAGAAGCTTTCAACAAGACTATTGGCAAGCTTCTCAAAAAGTTCGTCTCGAAAAGTCAACGAGACTGGGACGACAAGTTGGGTGAATGCTTATGGGCTTACCGCACAACTGTGCGAACCCCGACTAAGGCCACGCCGTTTTCCTTGATATACGGATGTGAAGCCGTGCTTCCCCTAGAGATCCAAATTCCATCTCTACGCGTCGCCTTGACAGCGGAGATGACGACAGAGGAGAAGCATCGACAGCGACTCCAGGAACTGGAGGCCTTAGACGACAAGCGTCTGCAAGCCCAACAGCAAATCGAGCTCTACCAGGCTCGAATCACCAGAGCCTTCAACAAGAAAGTTAAAGTGCGAACTTTCAAGAAAGGCGACCTAGTCTTAGCCGTCAGAAGACCCATGGTAATGACGCACAAGACAAAAGGAAAATTCCAACCAAATGGGAAGGACCATTTGTAGTAGAGTCAGTCTACTCAAATGGATCATATCGCCTCATAAACTCGAATGGCGATACACTCATGATGCCTATTAACGGCAGGTTCCTGAAGAAGTACTATCCCTAGATGGTATCCTTCCGCCGATCAAGTTAAAAGTACACCTCTGATCAAAACATCCGACGCCTCCGACGGCTAAGGATAGAGGAAAATGTTGGCTTTTAAGCCCAACATCAGTCTTCGACAACTCATCATGCTGAGGGGAATAGCATGGCAAGCCCAACTCAAACGGTAGTTGGTAAAGGCATATCAAACCCGTTGACAGCTAAGGATTTGCTAAAAATCCTAAGGGACATGTTCCCATTTGATCCGACGCCTCCGACGGCTAAGGATAGAGGAAAATGTTGGCTTTTAAGCCCAACATCAGTCTTCGACAACTCATCATGCTGAGGGGAATAGCATGGCTAGCCCAACTCAAACGGTAGTTGGTAAAGGCACCTCAAATCCGTTGATAGCTGAGGGTTTGCTAAAAATCCTAAGTGGACTTGGCTCCACTCTTTCCTCCAAAATCCCCTACCAATTCTCATCCACAGAATGGTAGGTCTACAAAATACAACCATTACTAAGTTAACACTATACCTCTGGTAATGGAAACTTTTTAATATTCCTTGTCGAGTACAAATTTTGCTTGTCAACTCTACACGGAGTACCAAATGTTCAATTTTGCCAAGTTAACACTACACCTCTGGCACTTCAAATTTTCACTTGTCAATTCTCACCAATAGAATGACAGGTCCTCAAAATTGCTCTTATCATGAGTCAATCTTTGTCAAGTTAACATCACACCTCTGACAAATTGCTGTTAAAGTTCAACACCACACCTCTAAACAGTAATCAAGTTTCTGCCAGGTTTAATATTACACCTCTGACAGTCACTCTTCTTCAGACTTCCATATCGAAGCTGAAATGGATGATGCTAAGTTAACACCACACCTCTAGCATCCAAGTCATTGCTAAGTTCAACAATACACCTATAGCCATGACTTTCCCTCGGACTTCCTTATCCAAGCCGAGATGACCAATGCTAAGTTCAACATTACACCTCTAGCATTCCCTCATTGTCAAGTTAAACATTACACCTATGACAGTGACACTTCTGAGTTAAGTTAATATCACACCTCTGACTCACATCCTTGTCAAGTTAACATTACACTTCTGACAAGACCACTTCCAACCCGTTAAGTTAATATCACACCTCTGACGGTAACAAACTTTCCTAGATTCCCCACGAGTCTAGTCCCACTTGTTATTCTCTTCAGCAGAATAACAAGTCTACCTAAAAACATTGTTAGGTTAATACTACACCATCAACAGTGTTCCCCTCAAATCCCCAGTTGAGCTCAATCAAGTTAATCCCAAACACTTGATAAAAGTTCACCCTCCCTGGGGGTACCAATTCTACTTGTCGCTTTCTCTTATAAAGTGGCAGGTCCACCAAAAATTATTTCATCTCTGTCAAGTTAATATTACACCTCTGACAGTACTGTGAAAGTTCCTGAAATAGGATCTCTTCCTCCACAAAGTTTGACTTATTAAAGTTACCATCATAATTTTAACAAAGTCAGAGATTCTTTGCTTCTATAGGTCTAAGACAAAAAGTTCAAGACAAGGAAAGAGGCGAAAAGAAAAGTGTCGCTTTTATTTATTTCCAAACAGATGAAAGTGATACAAAACGCTCTCTTATACAATAAGATGGAGTGTTGCAGTAAAAACGCTCTCTTATACAATAAGATTGAGTGTTACAATTAAGGAGTACAAAGAAGTCCCTCTCTCTCTCTTAGAGGTTGCACTCGCTCCTCATAAGCCGCGTCTGATTCCAAGTGCGCGATGTTTTGTGGCTACAATAGAAGCTGGTTACACCACGATGCATGATGTAAACATCGAAAGCGCCCTAGCTGACTAAGCTAAGAGCAATGGTGTTCTTGAGGTCTGGTGGCAACAGAAAGTCCTGCAACCCTTCGTTCAGGAGCGTCCCTTTCCCTAGCAGGCCATCCAACGGACATAGACTGTCCTTGATGTCACTTCTGGGGTGGGAGAGGAAGAGGATCTTGTCCGCCACCGCAACCGCCGGAACCCTCATCGCCGTCATGCATAGCCTGACCATCTCTTGCCAGCAGGCATGAATGGCGAAGCAGATCAGAAGAGACCTTGGCGAGGGTTGGGTCCTCGTCAGAGATGTAATATACTCTCTTATAGGTGACGAGGACCATAATATACTCTCTTATAGGTGAACATCGAACAAGTTCGCCGGCCAAAGCATCCTTCCAGGGGCCCAGCAAACCAGCAAGTCTACCTGCAAGGAATGAAACAAAAGGAATCAGAACAATCTGCAACTCTATGCAAGAGATCAGAAAATGCAACTTAGCAGCTTCAACAAGAACTAAGTCACAAATGCAGACTGCAGACGCGGGAATGATCCACGCAGTCAGCCAAGCAGACGCGGGAATGACCCGCGCGGTGAGCCAAACTGCTGCGTCAGCAGAGACAAACGCGAATCAAAACGCGGTCTCATTCCACGCCCAAGTCGAAAGCACAGACGCCTAAAAGGCACAGACGCCGAAAGTTGCCATCTCCTTGTTGAGTGAACAAGAGTTGCAAGACTCGGGTCTGAAACCTTTTTGGGAATTCGTCCAAGGCAGTGGCTATAAAACGCGCTAAGGCAATAGCCATAAAACGCGCCAAGACAGTGGCTTTGAAACGCAAGCTTTGTGAACAAAGCCAGCGCCAAGTGCCAAAGACCCCTGCACTCGCGTCCAGAGAAGTTTAAATCTGTGGCGCAAATTCCAGAAGGAATGCACCAACACAGACTTCGTGAGGGGGTCCAGATAATGGTGATGCCAAGGTGCAGGCCGTGGTAGATTAAAATATCATGGCTAATTGGGACGGCGTACCAACAGAGGCCTCTACCAAGAGTCGGGCTCTCTGCATCCAAACGCGGACGTGCAAGATGATCAGAGAGACACTCTGCCCCGAAGAGACCAAACAGGAGCATACAAGCCCTAGGTCATCTTCATCCACAGAGCCATCCTCATCCATGGAGACAATACTCTGAAGAAGATGAAGGTTCTCAGAGCGCTCGCTCTCAAAAAGAAAACAGTCCAAAGATTGGATTGAAGGAAGAGGGTTAGCCCTATTTATAGGCAGACCCTAATAACTGCTATTAATGGTGCATCAAACAGAACCGTCGCGCACGACTGTCAAAGCCCAATGGAGGACTGACGCGTGGAGCGTCGCTTTGGGAATCGTCGCAGACACCGGTTTCCAACCGCCAGCGCCGGTTTTGCATTAAAGAGCGTTAAAACGCCCAAGTCAAATAAAAAATTGACGCGTGGACAACCGCCTTGGAAAACAACGGATGACCCGGTTTCCCAAACGTCGGTGAAGACTTGACGTCCAATCGTCAGTGAAGACTTGACGGTCAAAGATCTCACAAAATCTTTAAGTCAGGCTGCATCAAACGCAGACAGCAAAGTCGCGTCCGGCTGCATTAAACGCAGATGGGAAAGCCGCGTCTAAGAATCCGCGTCACCGTTCTCAAATTAAAAGGCATTCACCCGCGCTTTAAAGAGCGTCCACGTGACTCAAAATCGCGTCCTTTCAGCAAACAATGCTGCGTCCCTCGCGTCTGCCCTATTTGCGTCTTACTCAGCGAGACCAATTCGAGGTTCACTCTGTGATTGACGCTGCGTCTCATCAAAAGGACTTAGTGAAATCTAAGTTCCTATGGAATGATGACCGCGTCTCACCCTGTGATTGACGCCGCGTCTCAGCAAAAGGACTTAGTTCTATCTAAGCTCCTACGGAATGATGACCGCGTTTCACTCTGTGGATCAGCCGCGTCTCATCAGGAAGCCGCGTCTCATTGAAAGAACTTAGTCTCGCCTAAGTTCAATCTTCACAACCAGTGATCAAGAAGTTGGATTCATCCACAGCTAAACAAAGAAGATGGAACAAAAAATGTCCTTTTTATATCAAAAGTGGATACAAACACTCTGATAAACAGAGTGTCCTTTTCTTTACAAAAAAAAAAGAAAAGAAGGCTAAATGTCCTGGCTCGCCAAGGAACGGATTCGCTCCCTGAGATGATGCATCTTGATCTGACGCGCCTTCTCAGCCTCCATCATGGCTTGGACCCGCAGCTCCTCTTCAGATAGGAAGGGTTTTGCAGCCAGCTGCGCTCGCAGAGACTCCACCCTGGAAGAATGTAGAGACAGACTCTCTTCAGCTCGCGCCTTAGCAGTCTGTTGCTCCGCAAGCTCCTCTTTGATGGTAACAAGCTTCTTCTCATTGATCGCAAGCACAGCTTCTGCCTTGGCAATGGTGTCCCGAGCCTTGGCAATGGTGTCCCGAGCACTGATGATGACGTGCTCCGTGCTCTGCATGACAATCTCGGATTCCCTTGAATCGTCAGTTAGTTTCTGACATTCAGCCTGGGAACATTCGAGGCTGCGGATCTCTGCATCTATTTGTGCCTCTGCCTCCTGTCGCTCTCGTTCTTGAGCAGCTAAGAGCCGGGCTAGAGTGGCCTGGGCCTCACCAGAAGAGCTGGCATTTTCCAAAGACTTCAGCTCGTGCAGGTCGTCTCCCAGTTGCTCCACCACCCGCAGACACGCCTGGGCAAGTGAGGGGCCTCCGGTTAACTCGACGTTCTCGGCCAGATTTCTGAGAAGCGTCCGGGCAAAATTGAAGGAGCTGCTTCCACGTAAGATGAGATCAATACATGATCCCATCGAAGCAAAGAATTGTTGCACCATCTGGCGTGCCAGTTCCCCCATATTGTCACCACCTGGGAAGCTTCCCGACCCCTTTTCTGTCACGGTGCAAGCCGGCTCTTTTTGCGCAAGAGTCGTGCTGACCGTCGATACATCAAGAGCGAGACCGACCACTGGCGCTTCCGGGGGTGTTATCTTTACAGGAACCTCCACAGCTAATGATGGCGCAACCTCTTCAGAAGCTTCAGCCGAGACCTGAGATGCGTGGCCTTCTGGAAAGGTACCGACCGTCGGACTCTCCATTTGAGCCCCCTCAGTTCTCTCTGCAAGTTATTGTGACATTAGCCACAAAGGAGAAAAGCGAAACATTTAATATATCAGAACTTCCTTACCATCTGGGAGGTCCAGAGACGCCGAATCCTTGGGCAAGTCCTGCGGAGTGGAAGTCTCCCTAGCTTCAATAGTAATCCCTTCACCCGGCAGAGTGGGTTCTTCCCCGGCCTTAGGGGTTGCCTCCTCTTCCGGCAAAGGAGAAGCCTCCCCGGCATCAGTAGTTGCCCCCGCTGGAGTTATCTCGGCAACTAAAGCCGTAACCCCTTCTGGCTGGGTCAACTCTTGTACCATCTCCTCGATCTGCGAGGAGGATGCGGCTTCGACGTTCTCAGCCAATCCTGCAACATAAAAGGGAGAATGTTAAGGTCTCTTCTTCAAAATTAAAAGGGAAAGCAGGTCAAAAGGTGAAAAGAGTACCTCCCACGGGAATAATCGTCAGCTGTGATACCGTTGACGGCTCACCCCCATATAGTTCTTCCTCTGAAATATGGGAGAACTTACTCGGATCAGGAAAAGTGGGTTCATCACCGTAATCAACATCGTCTTCAAACTCGCTTTCCCCTGAGAGTGAGGAAGACGATAGCGCCTCGCGCGAAACCCCTGCAGGTGGAGCCTTGTCTCCAACTACCCCAGTGGTAGGGCTGGGGTCAGCCATCCGAGGACTGGAAATGAAGACAGAAGGAGACCCGGGCTGTTGAGCTGAGGAAGACTCGGGCTGAGCTGAGATCCCAGGGATCTTGACATTGCCTCCGCTCATTATATCAACCTCTAGCTGCTCATCCTCGTCAGTGGCGGCGGATCGATCAACGAGCTCCCCTTCCTCCGCAGACCCGTGGCCTCTGCTAAGTGACCTGGGAACACGGACTAGAGGAGTTTCTTCTTCAGCTATCTCTTCCTCCCTCAGTGCCTCAACGACAGCAGGGATCTCTTCAGATCGAGAGACTTCGGTTGTCAAGTCCCTTCGAACCTTCTTCGGAGCGGGCTCAGCAGTGGGAGTAGAGCCTTGACGACGCTTGCTCACCGCCTGTCGAGACTTAGTTGCTTTCGGCTCTGCCCTAGTCGCTTGTGGCTCCGCCCTTGGTGGTTGTGGCTCCATGGCTCGTGGCTCCCTTCTCATTCTTCGCCCGACCTCCTTTTGGGCCTTCAGGTACTGTTATACGAGTTTCGTCGGTTACTAGAATCCGTCCTTGCCTCGAGACTTGCATTGATGCTCTCGATGCATGAAGACGCCGGGAAAAAGTCTGGTGTCTGGATGGCCTGGGAGTACCAAGTGCAGAAGCTGAAGCTCGTACGGCACTTAAGCCCTTCGAGAGGTAGACGGAAAGTTACTCCCGTCCCTCCAGCCACACTATAGTACCAGGCCCGAGCACCCTCGAACAGGTTCCCTTCGAAGGCGAGTCGAGCATTGGGGTTCCCGACATAGAGCTGATCATAGCCGAACTGTCGAGCGAAGCGATTCGGCATGTACGGCTCAATGGTGCATGACGTCCCTTGTCGGAAAAGCACATATCCGGGCCGGATATTGAGCAACCACCAGAAGGCTCCCGCGGATAACCTCGTGAAGTCATCTGGGCCAACAGAATCAACAAGTAGATCCCCGGGAGATGCACCAGGGATCTGGGGGAGGCAGCGATTGAGCTGGTAGTTCGCAGGGTCGGAAAGGCACTTCCGGACGTAATATATATAAGGATCACGCCATTTCGAACCCTCCAATCGCTGTACAAAAGGGACAGAACTCTCCCTCCAACGCACCGCCGTCATCAAGGAAGGGCAATGCATCACGTACCAAGCCATGAGGTACGTGTAAGGCAGCTCGACACGAGGGTTGGGACGCTTCACCGTCGGACTCCCCTCTGAGTCAACATACGGCTTTCCCTCGGAGTCTGCAGTTTTCGGTGGCTCGCAGAAACTCTTAGTGAGCGCCCGCAGCCCGCTCTGAATACCAGCCGCCACGGCCGGGAGAAGGGCTATGGGGTTGCCATGAGCCAGGAGCACCGCCGGGTACACCACGTCAGCAACAATGACTTCATGTGGCAGCGTGGGCACCACACAGCGCTTCAGCCACAGCATCAGAAAGCCCGCCAACAGCGCCCGATCGGAGATAGGGGTCCGGGCTTGATGGTGAAAGCTCTCAAAAACCAAGTCAGGGTCGAAACCGTCCTCATTCGACTCCGTGGTGTAGAAACTGTCAGGAGCCTGGTCGATCCTGTCTTCAATCTCCCTGTCGGAGCTGGGAGCCAATCGAGTTATCCGATGGTCTTTGGTGTTGACATTGTTGAACAAGTAACTGGCCCAAGACAGTTGCTTGACTCCCTGCGACCGCCATTTGGTTATCTGGCCGCAAATGTGAAAGTGACATAGCACTTCCCAGTAGGTCTCATATATGAGGGGAAACTCCTCCTTCAAATGGTGAAGCTCCACCGTGGTCGGGACATATTCCTCATAGGGAATGTCCCCTGTCGACAGCCCCGAGACCTCATGCAGCTCGTGCAGAGCAAGGCCCATCTCCCCGACCGGAGTGAAGAACGTCCCCGTCAAAGAATTATAACGCTCTAGAATCCCGAAGAAGTTCTGAGAGCTTTGAGGGATCCCCCACTGCACGGCTCTGACCGCTGGGTACAGTCCCACACGCTTTAGCAGATCCCCGAGCTCGGTGAGGACAAAGCCGACCATCCTGCCCCACCAATAGTTCTCCGTGGAACGGACCCACCCCGGTGCACGGAACCCAACGGGATAATCACCCTCCGCTTCCATGAATGCGTTGAGGAAGGTAGTGCCAAGTTGTGGTATCTCCCCAGCCGGAACATCAGACTTGCGCGACCCAGGGAAAAGGCCGATAACTGACCTGTCATGGCTATCATGACGGTACACTTTGTGGGAGCCCAAATCACCGAGAGTAATCTCAGGGACATATCGAGAGAGGTCCCATTCCATCTTCCGAGGGACGGACATGTGCTGGAAGTAGGACAGCGGGAACATCCTCTCCATGTTCGGAAGAAAGAATCTTCCACCCCTTATTTGACGGAGCCATTTGTAAGTCCCGTCATATACGCTATGGCCGCCATCGTGGATACGATCTCCGAAGAAGAAGGCAGGCTTCTCCAGTTTGATGCCAGCATCCATTGCAAATGCTGCATCAGTCATAAGCACCCGAAGAGTCCTCATGTCAACATTTGAGAGCCTCTCCCCACGAGCCTGCGACTTGTCAGCTGTCACAGGAACAGTCCTCTGTAACACGAAGGTCAAGTCCCGGTCAGCACCCCCTACATGTCCAAAGTGGCGCTTCTTGGCGAGTGAAGTAGCAGGGCGTGGCGCTGCAAAAAGAAAAGGACACTTAGTTAGATACTCTATCAAAAGCAAGAAAAAAAAAATTGCTAAGTGTTCATAATCCGAACGCAGAAGAGACACTGGACGCAGGAATTATCAAATCCGCGTCCAGACCTGCGCATCCACGCAGAAGAGGCACTGGACGCAGGAATTACCAAATCCGCGTCCAGACCTGCAGGATCGGCGTCTCCACAACATTCTCCTTGATGTCACTTCTGGGGTGCGAAAAGAAGGGAGTTATCCACCTTAACCCTTCCATCACCATAATCGCCAGAAGTTAAGGAGGGTAACTCCCTTCCTTTCACATCCCCAGATGTCAAAATGCTTGGACTCGGGTGCCAGATTCATCAAAATCAACAGCTGATGAAACAGAACGCAAGGATCAAATCCGCGTTCTGTAAACTAAGTCCGCGTCTGAACCCTTCACAATTAGAAAATATTCTAAGTGAAGAATCTGAAGCGCAGGACCCAATGGCGCGAGGGTCCAAACCCGCGTCATGGTTATCAACCCAAAGACTGCGTCTGGGAATCAAACACGATTAAATTCGTGTGTTAAGGGTTCTTAAAGGTTCTTGGAACTTCCTTTAATGGCGAAACTTCCGCCTAAAAGGCATTTACCTTGGAGACCTTGGAGAACAACATCCTGCGCAGAGGAGGAGCTGCCCCTCCGGGCCTCGGCGACGGTCGCCTTTGAAGAAGAAGCAATCGGCTTGGTCTTGGGAGCCATGGCCAATTCGATCCGAGGTTCAAACAGATGAACTGAAGAGGAAGTTCTCTTTCTTAATCTTATCAGCAAGTGCGTTCGGAGAAGAAGAGGAATCTTCCCAACTGTGGCCTTTTATAGGCACAAGGATTCGCGAAGATACGCGGCGTATGGCCCGATGAATTCTGCGGCGAATCTCCGTTCGACGCGTGGAACAAAATCACTTTAACGCACAGAGAAGATCATGCGCCACGACTCAGCAGTGAATCGTCGCTCGACACGTGGCACGGATCATTTAATGCGCCAGGAAATCCGCGCGCCAAAAGGCGAAATCCCGTCGGTTCCCCAGGCCAACTGGCAGAGCAATCATGACGTGGCACAGACTCGCACCCGACGGCCATGTCTCTTCGATGGCTATGCCCCGTCAGCATCGCCATAAATGCGCCCAGACAATCGCGTCTATATTCAAAAGATGCGTCTCTCCGAAGTTCGCGTCTTCAGCTGAACATCGCGTCTGCCTCATGAAGATCAGTCGCGTCTCCATTGCCAAAGGACGCACTTTACAGAAATCGCGCCTTTACAGCAGTACCATCTCTGCTTTTTGAAAAAGAACCTGCGTTCGGCCTCCTGCTTCTGCAAAATCAGTTCAACAGTACACTGACGCAAGCAGACGACCAACCACTCCTGGCCTAAAGCGCGCCAGTGACAGACTAAAAGCAATCGGGGAGGTTTAGACTGTGCATCTAGACACTCAACATGATCAACTCTGGGGGCTTCAAAGAGTTCAACAGTACACTCACGAAGACCAACTCCAGATAAGATTAAACCCGGAGCATCAACAGTCTAGTCATGAAGGCGAACTCAGCTAGAGTCCAAAGTATTTCGAAATCCGTCCCAGTTAACTGCGGAATATCGAAAACTTTGGAGGGGGTTCTGTAGGCTGTCTAAAAATCACAAAGACAAGCCACCAAAACGTAGAGATCCAAGATCCAGGCGCAAGGCTAAATGTGACAATCGAGACGCGAAAGTCTAAACTCGCGTCTCCGCATCAAGACGCGTTGGCTCAACGCCCGCGTCTCAGCATCAAGGCGCGTTGGCTCAACGCCCGCGTCTCCGCGTCAAGGCGCGTTGGCTCAACGCCCGCGTCTCAGCATCAAGGCGCGTTGGCTCAACGCCCGCGTCTCAGCATCAAGGCGCGTTGGCTCAACGCCCGCGTCTCAGCAACAAGGTGCATCCACCTTGGTTGTAACCACCCCGAATATGGCGCCATCCACCGCCCATGTAGCGGGGAAGTTGGCCCTCATCGTGGAGCACTTTTAGGGGGCACGATCACCCCCTAAAAATCCTATAAATAGTCCCGTCACTATGGAATAGGGGCGGATTTTGGAGAAAGAAAAAAGGAGAGATCATCGACAGAGAGAGAGAGCTCGACTCTTCAAGCCAGCTTGCTGCGTACAAGTTGCTCTTCGCCTACCTTCTCTTTTAGAGTTTTGGTGGACGGGGCTGAGTTACTCCTTCTACCTACCAAGGAGAAGATCCCTCGACGGTACTGACGGTCATCTGGTCAACGGAGAACAAGATTCACTCTCCACCGCCACACGAAGAACCCAGCACTAAACAAAGGGGAATTCAAGATTCAATATTCTCCCTCCCTTGTAACCGGAAGATTAGCCTGTTGTAATTTTTCATCTGATTCAAGGAAAAGTTGCTCCAGTCCGCTCTTCGCCAGTTTTCCGCGTCCAACAGTGAAGAGTTTGAAACCATTACTTATAATGTTTTTCAAACTGTATTGTTTTCCTGTATTCGTACTGATCCCCTATATCAGTACTATTTTTTGTATTCGTACGGATCCCCTAAATCGTACCGTTTTCTTGTATTGTGATACACCATAGTTGATATCTATTGTGCTAATCTTTTGACATGCTATCACATGCTATGTTGAATACCTGACACTTATCATGCTATTACTTGACACATGTCACCTGCATGTTATTATCTGACACTTGCCATGTTTAATACTTACTTGTAATTATCATATTATGAGAATCCTGTAACTGCTATCCTATATTATATACAGTGATCATGTTTCTCCAGTACTCATGTACTCCTGTTACTCTTGTAACACCTGAACCTGTCATGCTCCTGCTATTCCCTTCCCGTAAATTAATAATTACATAATAAATTATAAAAAGGACAACTTACATCAGGTAAGAGAAACTGAAGGACTTCAAGTGGTGAATATATTTACAGTGGTATTAGGTATGTTATGCAACTAAAACTTTTCGTTTAATATGAGGGCCTCCAAGTGTTCCGAGGAGAGTGCTGACTCCATACCTTCTGTTATATTCCTGAATGGGCATACAATAAGACCCACCTTCTGTACACTTTGTGGTCGGTTCCGTACACCAGTAACAGAACACTCTGGACCGTGGTCCCGGACATGCACGAGACCCATTGGTTTCATTATCAGTTTCCAATAACATCGACTTACTCATATATGGAGGTATTGAAAGTACACCTAGAGGGGGGTGAATAGGCGTATGGCTAATCTAATGACAAATAATGCAGAATTAAAAATTAAATGCAACACACAGTGTAACCAAAGAGTGTAGCTGAATTCCCGGTGAAGGGCTCTGGACTATCTCCTCTAAATTCCTCTAAATAAGAGTTGAGGTGTTATAAGAATCTCTCTTGGTTCAACACAAGTGAGGCACACATACAAGCAATACCAAGCATATAAGTATGATATGACAATATGAATCAATGCAGGGTACAACATAAAAGAGAGAGAGTTAGAGATAGTGGATCAAACGCAAACACAAAGATATGTTTCGAGGTTCGAGCACACAGCTCTACGTCCCCGCCTTCACACAGAAGGATTTCTACTAACTCGTCCACACAGGACTTCCCACACAGGGAACCTCCACTGAGGATTTGGGCAAATACAATTTGAGAGAACACAACTCCTCTCTCAACCATACAACCTCTCACTAGAGAAAAGGCACAACACAAATCACTTCTACACTTAGAAGGAAGGGCACTTAGCCAAACAATGATCAACCTCTCACTAGAGGGATTAGGCTCAAAGCCACATAACCACAATCACCTCTACACTTAGAGGGATACCAAAACAACCTTCACAATCACCTCTCACTAGAGGGATACCAACACAATCACCTCTCACTAGAGGGATATCACAAAGCAAGGAGGGTTTACAATACTTGGTGATCACAAGACCACAAACCACTTTTTCTCACTTAAAACAAGATCCTAATAGATAGAATAGATTGATAGCTCAAGTGTGAGAAATCAAGGTGTTTGGAAATCAAATAACAAAGAAAAATACTTGGGAAAACAATTAGAATTTGATAGAAATGAAGAACAAAACAAATATCTCAAATACTTTATTTTTCTTTGATTTTTCCAACCCTTAAAAACAAAAAAAGAATGATCTTTTAAACCCAAAAACTCTTTTGAAAACTTGTTAAACACTTGTAAAGGTGGGAAAATTGCTCTCTAAAACTTATATAAAAAGCAGTCAAGGAATGGGGTATTTATAGCCCTAACCAAAATCTGCCCGTTGGCAGCAGGCAAGGGCAAAATTGCCCTTCCGGTCGACCGCCCGGTCGATCGGGACTGGATACAGAGAGCAGCAGCTCTCTGCCGGTCGACCGGGGCCATTCTCAGAGAGCAGAGCTCTCTGGACGGTCGATCGCCCGGTCGACCGGCCTACCAGCCCAGGCTGCGTGCACGTCCTGTGCACGTCGGTCGACCGGACCGGTCGACCGACTTCTGCTACGGTCGACCGGTCCGGTCGACCTGCAGACAGTCAGGTCAAACTTTTTAGGGATTAAAAACTTAGGTTTTTGCCTTCTAAAAAAACTTATAAAATACACATAAATTCCACAAAAATAAGTTCTTTTAAGATCTTTGAAATACAAATATGTGTGACCAAAATTCAACACATGTTATAAACAATTTGAACCATTTTTTTCTTCTTGAAAATTTACCTTAAACCAAAATCCGTATTTTCCAAAACTAGGATTTTTTAAATGAAAAATCGTTTTCTCCAAAACTCATGTAAATGCAAAAACATGATATTTAAACAACTTTGAAGCATATTGTATATGGATAGAATCCAATATACATATAAAGATTTATATCTATGTTTTTGACATGAATCTAATATTGATTAAACCGAAAACCAAAACAAAGCATGAAACTTTAAACAAGTGTGTGTATTGTGAACTTGAGCATATCAACACTATCTAATCTTTACAATGATCTAAACACAATCTTAAACTAAACAACTGATGTCTTCTTGTAGAACTTCTTCTCTAAGTTGACTCGATCCAAACACGATCCAATGAGCTTGACTCCATCCGAGTGCTAGATGTGAACTTGACGCTCGAGCTCTTGAATCAACATGGGAAAGCTTCAAAACACCTTTGTTGAAGCTAATCACCTACTAATAACTTGATCAAATATCTGAAACTAAATACCACAAGATTATTAGTAAACTATAACTACATGAGTTAATCATCATCAAAACTAGAGTGAAGGGCCTCTGGGCCAACAGGTATGTGGGATGGAACGTACGCCAATAGACATACTTAGATGTATGGGTCGGACGAGTAATAATAACAAAGTGCTAATATAATAACTTATTGTGTTGTTTGCAACTTGGGTCGTATTCACTCGGATTATGGTGACATAGAGTAAAGGTATATAGATGAGAGTTTCCTTATTTGAATTATTCCTTCGACGTACTAGTCTCTTGAAGCCGTAGATAGAGCTTATATGACTGATTTTTCTTGTATTTAGTATTATCAGTTTTATCGATTTTATGTTATTTTCTTAGTTTAGGAGACAACTCGGATTATATGAACTCAAGATACGGTGACGTGAGGTATAGGGTATATATATGAGGGTTTTCTTTATTGGATTATTCCTTCAACATACTAATCTCACGGATCGATAATTTGGTCTTTTATAATTAGTTTTTCATATTTACTTCACTTGATGTTGCCTGTTCATGTGTATCTGTGCTCACGACACGGTTTTCAATATATGCTCTTTGACTCGAATTTATCAATACACGTGTGCTTGTCTCTGCACGCCACTTGGCACTCATCTTACCACTCTTTTGGCAGCTTTCTGACTCTCCTGGACTTGCATGTCCAGATCCCGGAGCTTGAACTGTGGTGGACTTCATGTTGATCAGAGTTCGCAGCGGTAGCATCGTGGATCAGCGGTAGACCAGTTCGAGACTCTATCCTTTCAGGCCCCCTACTCGTCTCTCGAGTTTTCCTTTTGTAACTCGTGAGCGCCTTTTGTATTATTCATAATTGTATATCTCTTTGAATTCTCGCATTTACGCTTATCGATGATATAATATTCTTTAATATTGTGATACATCCTGTGATAACTTTGTAATTGTACTCATATGTTAGAATGTATAATGCACTACATACTTTCGTACTCTGATTCTTGCATGTATTGATACTTAGCGTATATATGTGAGGGTATTTTCGACCTACGTATATACGTCGTAGTAACATCTCTGTACCCACGGGATCGAGGCGTTACACCAACACATGGCCACGATGTACATACTTACTGGGGAGCTCCTATATAAGAAATCATACTCTAAATTACACTCTGACCCTTATTTGAGGTGCCTCGGACCCGAGGAAGCGAAGAGTGGAAGAGTGTAATAAAGGAGATTTACGACGGCGACTATGAAAGTCATGTCGGGGGACGACTTCTCGCTCACAAGGTCGTCAACCAGACGTATTACTGGCCCAAGATGTTCGACGACGCTAAAGAATACTGGAGGAAGTGCCCACAGTGTCCACGGTTCGCTCCCTTCTCCAACCGGCTGAGCGAAAACCTGCACACTCCCTGGCCCTTCATGCAGTGGGGGCTCGATGTGGTGGGTCCTCTCCACGAGCTCTTCTGCAGTTCAGATTCCTTTTGGTAGCCACCGACAACTTCACCAAATGGGTAGAAGCAGTGCCGCTCTCCGAGGTCATAGGACAACAAGTGGTGAAATTCCTCTGGCAAAATGTCGTCTGTCACTTTGGGCTTCCTCGTACCATCATCTCCGATAATGGAACAAACTTTGCGAGCAAGCATGTAACCAACTTCTGTTCCAGGGACAAGATCACTCACCGCTCCTCCACTCCCTAATACCCACTAGGCAATGGCCAGGCCGAAATCAGCAACCACATTATCCTCGACAGCCTGTATAAAAGCCTGGGTAAGGCGAAAAATAAATGGGTGGAAAAGCTACCCGGAGTACTCTGAGCGTACCAAACCACAAAGCGCATTTTGACGGGCGAAACTCTGTTCTCCCTAGCATATGGGACGGAGGTCGCATCCCCGTCGATGCATCTATGTTAACACATCGGACAGAAGGGGTCAAGTGGGACCAGAATGATATTCAGCTACGCTTGGCCCAAGATCAGTCGGAGGAAAGACGACAGCAAGCACAGATACCTATCGCCGCATACCAACAAAGATCCCGGGCTTCACATCACAAAAAAGTGAAGACCCGCGAGTTTCACGTCGGCAACCTAGTCATCAAATGCGTCATCCAGAGTACTCAAGAGAAGAATGCCGGAAAGCTCGGAGCCAATTGGAAGGCCCGTACACGGTGGTCGCCAAGGGAGGCAAAGGGTTATACAAACTAGCGGATCAAGACAGGAGGAGGCTCAACAAGCAATGGAATTCTTGTCACTTGAAACGGTATAATGTATAAACTCAAATGCATTCAATGAAAAGATTTTATGTCGCTTTGCCCTTCACAACAAGCACATTGGTAGCATCCAAAGTCTTCCCCTCAAGCAGCTCCTCCAATGGCCCATCTCGGGCTTTCGCGCCGACAGCTCCTCCGGCGACCAAACTCCAGGTGAGCCCAGACGTCCCCTCCGATGGCATGCCCCGGGTCTTCTTCCTCAGCACTTAACCTATTATGGACGTTCTCCTAAAAGACGAAAATACTTCTATGGTCACCTTCACCTACTATGGATGTTCTCCTGAAAGATGAAAACGCTTCTATGGTCACACCTGACCTACTATAGACATTCTCCTGTAACACGGAAACGCTCATACGGTCACACTTGACCTACTATGGACATTCTCCTGTAACACGGAAACGCTCATACGGTCACCTCCGACCTACTATGGACATTCTCTTGAAAGACAAAAACGCTCCTACGGTCACCTCCAACTTACTATGGACGCATCCTAAAAGACGAAAAATGCTCCTACGGGCACACTTGACCTACTATGGACGTTTTCCTGAAAGACGAAAACGCTTCTACAAACACACTTGACTTACTATAGACATTCTCCTAGAAGACGAAATGCTCTTACAGTCACATCTAACCTACTATGTACGTTTTCCTGAAAGACGAAAACGCTCATACGGTCACACTTGACCTACTATGGATGTTCTCCTGAAAAACGAAAACGATCCTACGGTCACCTCCGACCTACTATGAACATTCTCTTGAAAGACAGAAACGCTCCTACGATCACCTCCAACCTCCTATGGACGTTCTTCTGAAATTCAGAAATGCTCCTACGGTCACCCCTAACCTACTATGGACGTTCCCATGAAAGATGGAAATATTCCTGAGGGCTAGCGCCTATAGCTCACTTCGGGCCCAGACTAAAAGGCACCACGGAGTCATCGGAAGGCACAATCCAGGGCAACAATAGCTTACTCCCACTCCCTTGAGTCGAGCACGGTCGAACACTCATGCAACAAAAGTTCCAAATGCTCTCCAAGGGACCGCCTCATAAAAAACTTCAACATTGGAGACATCTTGAAAGGCCATCACCACTCCGAGGAATTCAATCTCGGGGATCGGGTCAGTGGGCTCCGGCAATCTCAGAGGCTCTCTCACACCACGTCCAACACTTAGCAAACCCTGAGATGAGTTCAATAAGTTAACAGCCTCACCAACTCTCCAATATGAAACCCTAGTGCAACACTTTACAACTATCGAGAAGGATGCAAGACATCACAGGAAAGCATCTTATTGATTGGTAAAGGATGAAAGGATTCTGCTGCAGTACTACATAAAATTTACAAAGAGGACTGGACCGCATCAATGTCGACGCCTTGAGCTCCATGTGTCACCCTGGGTGTACCTCCACCCCAACTCGGAGCGCATCCCTTGGTCCTCCTCCCAATATGCTTGGATGCGTCTGTTCAGATTCTCCACCTCGGCTCTTAACTCGTCAGCCACAAGCTCGCAATCTCAGACGTCCTCCAGCTCTTGGACTTTGCCACGAAGCTCAAGCTTCTCCTTGACCTCCAAAATCAGCTTCGATCGGAGCGAGTCAATCTCCGCCATCTTCTCACGAAGATACTCGCACAAGAAAGAGATGTCCCCTTGCTCCTTTAGCATCTCCTCTATCTTAGCCAAGTGTTTCTCGGCTTCTTCGATCTTCTCCTTCCTCATCTGCCTCAGAGCTTCGGTCTTCTCCTCTACTCGTCAGGTCAGCTTCCCGACCTCCTAAGCTGTATGGACAGTTGGTTGTTAAGGTCCCCGACTCGACACTGATGACTCGTCAACTCCTAGTCTAACTGGAAGATAAGAAGATCATACAGCCCAAGCTCCATGCACAAATGCAGTCCGGGCATCGAACGGTGGCCACCCCTCCCGCCGCACGCGCAAACACCTTAACAGTGAACCGGGGTCCTCCGGGAGGCCCAAGTCTGAGACTCCTTCATGCTCATCTCCGAGATCGCCCAGGAAGTCATCTGGGTCAAAGCCTTCAAGGCCCTCTACAGGCTCCTCATGGAGCCATACGTCTACGAACCGACCCACGGTGACCCATGAGTTCTGGACACCTCGGGCTCGCAGACATCAGGCTGCTCGACAATCTGAGCAAGTCCAACAGATGCCATTGCGGCCAAGGCACTTCCCAGAGATGAAGAGGTCGCACCTTCAACTACCACACTTGGCTACAATCAGCAACAAGGCATTAATACAAAAAGCAAATTAAAGAAATCAACAGGCACAAAGATACTCAAGAAGATTTTCATTGATAAAAAGAAATGATACAAATACTGGTCTGACAAGGCCGAGGTCACTCAAGCACTCACAACGTCTTGGGACGCCTCAGTCGCTCCGGAGCTCGAGTCCGCTTCATTATATTGGGAAGGCGCCACGGAGTTCAGCCCGTCCGCTTCACTATCTTGGGGAGGCGCCGTGAAGTTCCACCCGATGAGGGAGCCATTAACGCCTAGGGGATACCTCGGCTTTTTGCCTTGTCTCTCCCAGCATTATATACCCGACACGATACTTCATAAGCTTGAAGGCCTTCACCTGCTTCTGTAGCCTTTCAACATCTTCATCCGCCCGCCTCTCAGCCTCCTCCCTCTCGAAAATTGCCTAAAGCAGTTCAAGTACAAAACCAACCTTCTCCTCATGGAAAGAAGACTTCACCTGCTCGCGAGAACTCGAGGAGACTTAGACACTCCCCTCCTTTTCAACCTCCCTCTCAATTTGGTCGCCTCGGGGGAGAGGCTCGAGCCTAGAAGACTCATCTTCCGATGGAATTTTCACCTCCTCTTCCACCGGAGGATCCACCATTGCATCCTCTCCAGCCGACGTCACCGATCTCGGGCCTGGTGGAGGCACCTCGGATCTAGCTGGATCCAATAGCCAACTCCATTTCGGCAGTTGTAGTCTAGACCGAAAAGCTTCTGGACCCTCTTGAACTACTCGAGACACTGATTCGCTTCCTTGTTGGACCGGTCTAGCGTTCCAGAACGTCAGTGTCAATTATATGTCCCACTAACCTTAAAGTTTAGCCAATATTAATGTATATTATTCAGTTTTTTGTAATTTTAAAAAAACTGTAATGGATCAGTTTTAAGACTGTTTTTGAAACTGTGATGGATCAGTTTTTTAAGCAGTTTATTACTATTGTAAAATTGTTGTTCCTTGGCCCCTTCTCTCCTCTATAAAAGGGCATGTCTAAACAAGAGTTTTATGTGCAAAAACTTTGTCTTAAAAGCAAGCTAAAATTTTCCATCATAAAAGTTTAGACATGTGTATTGATTAGAGACAGAAAGAAGAATAAAGGAATTCATCATCCAGAACGTGAAGCAGCAGGACCACGGAATGTCAGATAATAGTATGTCGATTCTTTGAGATTTCTAATTCAAGGATCATAGGATGAATATTTTTTTATCTTATTTGCATAAATAAAGATTGTATAAATGCAATATAATCTAACAATCAGAACCCTCCCACGGTTCTCCTCCGCGAGAGCCTCCCAGGCACCAGTATCCTTACAAAGAGTCACGCCATCCATGATCACTATCGGGTATATCGACAATTAACTTGTCACAGCCCCTCTGGGGGGTGAAGGAGCGAGCATCTCCAGGACCCTTTCTCATCATGTATACGACGCAGAACTCCTCGTGTTCGCACGCCTCTGGGAGAAATCGCTGCACAGCGCTTCAAACTTAGAAGCACTCGCCAAGCCCTTATAGTCAATTGTGACAGAGCAAACATGAAGTATGCCAAGACGTTGTGGACGAGGTCGGTCAAAGAAGCTTCATCCTCAGCGCCAAGATCTGGGGATGGATGAACACACCACCATGGGGGGCACCCTCGCGTCCGTCTTCAGGGGGCACCACTCCACTATGATCTCTTCCGGTAGATTAACATCGTATCTCGCCAGGTAATCAAGGACATCTCCTTGACTGTGAAGAGGGGTCAGCTTTAGATCGAAATCCATCGCCTCCCTCGAGCGCCAGACTTGTGTCTTCCCTCAGTCATCCGAGACGCCTCCACCCCTGGACTCGTCGACGGCAACAACAGACTTACCCTTTGCCATTTCTCAAATTTTGACGAGGATTGCAGAAGTCTGGCGAAGAAAACTGAAAGCGGTGATTTAAAGTTTGAAAAAAAACTTAAAATCTAGTTTCCCCCCATTGTAAAGGCCAATGTTGACGTCATCGCAATGATGTCAACAACTGGAATGACCCTTCGAATACCTTCCAAAACCTGCAAGCATGGACGCGGATTTGACACGCCACCCACAATCGCTATCTCTTCAGACGCAGACTTAAATGCACTAGAACAAAAGCACAAGGAGCGTCTAAACTGCTCCCACTAGAATATAAAGGGTCGACTTGACTACCGGGAGGACACATCAGACCGACTGACACCTCCGACTGCCTCAACAGCACACCACCCAGGTTATGGATCAGTATGCTCCACCTCCTTTGTCAGTAACTCCAAGGAAGAGGAAGCAGAGGGAGCATCTGTAGTGGGCAATTCTCAACCTCACATGAAACCACGACACGTGTCCTGCCTGGGGATCATCGCTTACCATCAGCAGACTCAACTCACCAGCAAGCATGATGTGGGCTCAAGAAGAAGATCCTGAGCTACAACCCGAACTCACAATCGGTCAGACACCGGCTACCCAAATCTAGCGCTTACCGATGTTGCATCACTTCCTGAGACTTCAACCACCAGTAATGGGTCCACTACGGAGTCGCTCAAGACTTCGACACAAAGAGTCCCCACGGAGTTGCTCAAGACTCCGACACTTAACTCTCTGAAACTCATTATCCCCGCACTGCTTACTACTGTATAGCACTATCTCCAAGATTCCCGGATCCGACTACGCTCTCAGATCATCCCCACATTTTAAACGATGTAACGCTCCTAAATCAAAGCGAGCAATTATGAACAGTGACGGATATCCTGGCATGACGATCCCAGCAATCAAGCAGCACAATCTGGGCGGTTACAAAGAAATCGTAACGTGCAAGTCGTGTGGTTACGCAGATCTGAAATATCTGCACCCATGAAAGCAACTCAAGCGGATATAATACCCCACCCTCCCAACGAGAAGGTCCGGAAAAATAAAACCCTAACGCACCTATAATCACGCAGAGCATTCTGATTTCTCTGCTTGTAATTCTTTCAAAATAAAGTAGAACTTCTCTCTTTCCGTGATTTTTCCCCCGTTGGGTTTCCACGTTAAATCTTTGTGTTTGTTGTGATCTATTGGTCGGTGCGTCCTTGGAGAATTTCCCAAGGCAATATTTATTAAGATACATTATCATAACTTGCTTGTTTAGAATAACATCCTGAATAGCAAATTGAGTTCCTCCGTTCACTTATAGCACACATGAAAGCACACAACAATTACGCATGTTCAAAAAGAGAATCTGAGAACTTCAAGAACTCTATGAAAGAGACACTGAGATCAAAGGAAGCCATTAAAGCATGGCCAAGTGAAATTGCAATGCTGACAAGATTGTTAGCGAACAAACCAAATCATACAAAAACAAAGCAATCGAACAATTAAACAACTGAATCCAAGTGAAAATAAAATTACCCACCGTGAGAACCAAGAACTCCACTGCCCAGAGCTCCCCCAACCCCTGCAATTTTTGAGAGGAAAAAGAAAACAAGGGAAAAAAAAAATCAAGACAAAATTAAGAGACCCAATGTTTAAAAGACCACAAATTGACAACAGGGAAGAAATCGAACCTAATCTTCGAAGAGAGCGATCGGGGAAAGGATTTAGGAGAGAAAATAATGATCATGAAATATTTTAGTTTCAAGAAAAAGAAACACAAACAAATCTTTTAACGAAGTCGCCAAGTCAATGGCGAGTCCACTCTCAATATAACAAGTTTTCTTTCAGTGGGTCCCGCTAGTAATTATTACTGAGGCTCGGGCTGTGGCGGGTTCGGGGCTAGTTCGGGCCGGGCCCCACGAAAGATGAATTTGGTCCTTGCACTGTTTTCTCCGTACCAAGATTCTTCCCCTTGTTTGCGCTCTCAGTCCACCACTCTTGGAAAAAATTTAAAAAGAAAAAAAAAAGAGGTAGGTTTGCTTGCTGAGGAAGTTTTCCCCGCTGAGCAAAAGAAGCCATTGGTGCGTTTGGAGATGGTGTCGGGGACTCGGGAATATTTAGCTTTTTAAGGACGAAACTTCTGATGTCATTGCAGGATCAAACAGATTAATTATTAAGGGGCCGTTTGTTTCGCGCAAAACTCCGTAATTCGTAAATGACTTACTACCCAGTTACAACTACGGCATTTATTTGAACCGTAATTCGTAAAAGACTTACGTAACTCAACTAACACTCACTTGCAACCCAGTTACCACTCACTTACAGCCCAGTTACAGTTAATTTTGTGGTCATACAAATTTGTATTATTTTTTATATTAATATTAAAAAAATTTAATATTTAACCTTTTTAATATTTATTTGCAGTATTAAAACTTTTAAAATCACCAAATAGTTAATTTTGTGGTCAACTTTTTCACTTACGACTTATACATTATGACAACCAAATACCGTAAAGTACAATACACTTTCTCACTTTACAATTTTATATTACCAACCAAACACCGTAAAATTTACATACATGTAACTCATTTACAATTGTAAAAGACTTTACCAATTACAACTACGAATTACGGCCAGTTACGATAACCAACAGACCCTAAGTTGCTCAGAATAAAATATTAGCTTGCCAGTGCTTATCAATAGAGCAAGGACTTCGTAGACAGTTATTTTAAAAAAAATCAATCTCTCTATTTTTAAAATCGATCAATGACATGTCACGCTGACACCACATCAGCGGTTCAACCCCAGAAAAGGCCACAATTTTTTTTTAAAAAAAAATTTCTCTACTTAAAATGTATTCTCTAAGTTCCAGTCATTAAGTACATAGTTTCTACCTCCATTATTAAAGGACATCAGCTTCAGGGACTTCTTACACTTTGAATGCTTACTCACAGAAAACATCCAGAAAACCTGCACTAAATACTGGTTTTAACTAGGACCCAATCCTCTGTAACATCACAGTACAGATCTAAAACGAGACATTCCATGCTGCTTTGATAATTAAGAAAGCATAATAAAGAAAAATATAAGTGAAACTCCACAGTATTCCCCAAACACAACGACAAACAATGTATTTGGAACCTAAACCACTTCAACTGTAAATGCTCCAATGATGTGCACAACAAACAGACAGCTCTCATTGTGTGAGAGAGAAAAATAACAATTAGAACACTTTTAAGACAATTAAAGAACCATCATGCCTACAAGTGATACTGAAAATTTATGATAATTCAATTCCCATAGGTTAGCTTCTTGAGCTAACCTATTGTTGAATGATATACCGATCTTTGTGTGTAGTAATTTAGTAAACAGAAGATTATAAATTGTGATGCAGCCATGCAGGTAGTAATTAAACCATCAACAGAATCAAATATAGGACTTGTCTTCCTGACAAACCTATAAACAGAGAGTAGAGAAGCAGATCAAACAACTCCATCTTGATCATCTGGCGTCGATGAGGGATTTCTCATGATCTTTTTAGTACTATAGGTTCAGGATTCACAAGACAGGCTGTAGGCTACAAGAATCATAGGTGATCAATTTATTCATTTGAATAAATTGGAACTTATGTGATTGATGGGCATGTTACATTTCAATGATGATATGAGATTCCTGACATCAAGTCTCTCATGTTGGCATTGTTTGCAATATCAGCTTTATGGAAAATCAGTAAGAAATTATGTCAACAAAATAGCATGCCACCTGCATGCTTAGCTCAAAACTGTCATGGTTGATAAATTAATGGAACGTTGCTTCATCTCCCCTCATGGATCGCTTGAGACTTCATCTAAAATAGCATATTATAGAAGCCTGATTTAGGTGCACTGTAATTTTGCTTCAAAGAAAATAAACTAGGACCAACCCATGAGTATCAGTCATCTGTGATCAATCACTCCAGCTTAAAATAGAGTGTACTCTTATGAAGTATCATATGACTAAAAACAAAAGCAATGGCGACGCTCGGCTACCTGGTTCCTGCTATCAGGTGACATCAACAATATTTTCACTTCATTAGCATTTTCTTTTGGAATCACGAAAACCCGAATCTTTATGCAATATGCCTCAAAATTAGTTTTTTTTTTTTTTTTTTTTTTTTTTGTCATAATAAGAATATTCTTGCAACGTGAATGTAATTAGATGGTTTCTTACTTAACTGTGAAAAGATAGTTAGCAATTTTCATTTCCTAGCATTGCATTACAGGTGTTAGCATTTCTCCATCAGAAATTTATTTTAATTAGCTGAAATTTATAGCCTACTAAAAGTTTATTGTTTAGGTTCACTGATATTTTAGGTAGAGTTTCTGATTTCTTATTGATTTCTGAATGCAAATTGCAACTTCCCTTAGGCTAAGAAATAAACAATTATCTTATATTAATCATTATATAGGGAATAGTTTGAGCCTAAATATTCAGGCCTAACTAACAAATTTTATCTTATATTAGTAACAAAGAATCAGGCCTAAATATTTGAAGTAACTTATATTAATCATTTTGCTTCATTCAATATGTAACCTTATATAAGTTCAAGATTTTCTTGGCCTACTAGTTCTCGTATACACCTTCCTATCAATTCTTAGTTATTTCTTTTAATATAGTTTTTAATTTTTTGGAATTGTACTTTATATTGGTTACAAATAATACTCAAACATATATGTCCTCAATCTTTCGTATAGAGTAAGGGCCTTGTGTGTAGAAAAGGTCATGTGTTCACTTTTCGTGTTGGGCTCTTAAATCTCAGAACTAGCCCTGCCTGTAACCAAAAATTGTGCGGGTCAGATACTGAAACCATATTACTTAACACAGACTACTACGAAACTAATTGTTTGAGAGTGTCTTTTCTTCATGACGAGCTTGAGGAGCAGATCTTTATGCATCAAGCATAGAGATTCATCATTGAAGACAAAGAAGATCAGGTGTGCAGGTTAAAGAAATCTTTTTATGCTTTGAAATTGTCACCTAGACACTGGTATTTAAGGTTTGATACTTTCATAATTGAGCATGGTTACTTTGAAAGTAAATATGATAGTTGTGCTTTTCATTGAGATCTCAAAAATAATTCTTTTGTATATTTGCTTTTGTATGTTAGATGACATGTTGATTGCAGTTAAAACATGTATGGAGTTGATAAATTGAAAGTTCAGCTCAAACAAAAGTTTGAAATAAAAGATTTGAGAGAGCAAAGAAGATTTTGGGAATAGAAATTCACATGAACAGGCGAAAAGAAAATTTGTTTCTATCTCAGAAGAAATACATTGAGGAGTTGTTGGCGAGATTTGGCATGTTTGATGCCAAACATGTATAGACTCCACTTACTACTCATTTTCGACTTTCAGCAAATTTGTCTACTCAAACTGATGAAGAGAAGAAGTATATATTTCATATTACCTATGCCAGAGCACTTGGAAGTATTATGTATGTTATATTATGCACTCGACTAGACGTTTCACTTGCAATTAGTGTCGTGAATCGATATATGACAAACCTGAAAAAGGCCATTTGCAGATAGTGAAATGGTTTTTGTAATATTTAAAAGGATCTATTAATATTGTTTTTTGTTTTGGCGGAGGAACTAATTCTAATTGCAAAATTGTTGGATATTCGGATTTAAATTTTGCAGGCGCTCTGGATAGAAGAGATCTCAGACAGGTTATATTTTCACTCTTTCAGATTGTGTCATTAGTTGGAAGGTGACTTTACAGTTGACAATTGATTTGTCTACTACAGAGGCAAAGTATATGGTAGTTATAGAGGCAATGAAAGAAACTATTTGGTTAAGAGATTTGGTTAAAAATCCCGACTTACACAAAGGTGAAACTACAGTGTTATACATCTAATGAAACACTAGATGTATCATGAGAGAACCAAACACATTGATGTCAGATATCATTTTATTTGAGAAATTAAAGTCATTAAAATTAAGAAAATTGGTATTGCAAATTAACCAACAGATATGATCACGAAGCTCATACCTTCGCGCAAGTTCGAGCACTGTTTCAAATTGCTTGGTGTTCAAAGTGACGAAAGTTGAGCCCGTCGGAACTAGAGAAGACAACAAGAACTCAATTTATGAAATAGAATTTTTGCTACAACTTCTCGAATTGCTAATCCATGTTAACTCAATTCACTCTCCAACATGGCACAAATTATGTCCATCGTGCCCCAATTTGTAAAAAAGCAACTATAAAGAAAACATATGGCAAAAAGAAACTCCACCAACTCTCAGAGAAAAAAGTTGCAAGATTATCTAGTGTGGGTTTTGCGACCAAGTGAGTGCCAATGCCTTGATAAAAATTTGCTTTTCCTTATTTATTTATGAGAAATTTTGACTCTCACACACTTTCTTTACTATCTACATTCACCCTTCTTTTTTCATCCACTTATCAATTTCAAATTATAATAATTTGGTCTATATACCTCTAAAACTTTTCAAAATATCATTTTTTATCTTATCATCAGTTAGATTTAAAATTACTCACTAACCACATCAAAACAAAACCCTTGATCTTTTCTAATCTGTGTATCCTCCCCAACATACTCTATTAGACCGCCTCCATCTCCCTATCTCATCTAGGGGTGCGAACGGGCCCCGGCCACCCGAGTCGCATCCCGGCCTGGGCCCGACCTCAAACCCAGTTCATGCTCGGGTTTGGGGATCCTGGCCCACGGCCCAGCCGGTTCGGGACACACCAGGGTCTGACCCAAACCCGGCCCGACTTGGCTCAGAGTGGGCCAAGAAAAAAAAAATTTTGTGTGTGTGTGTGTGTGTTGGGGGGGGGGGGTTGTTGGGATTGGTTTGTAATTTTTTTTCTTGCAAACCCTTCACCCCCAAACGGCTATATTGCGCCCAGAAATTAACCGTTGGGATTGTAATTTTTTTTTTTACAAAACATCCCCAATGGTATAGTGGCTGAATTTGTTTTTGGCAAAAAAAGTTACATTTTAACTATCTCTTCCCTTCTATAATACTCACTCTTTCTCATTTCATTTCATCACCGAAAAAATTCTAAAAAAATCTCTTAAAGTGCTAAAGCTCTCAAGTTCTCTCAATTGATCAAGTTCTCAAGCTTTCTCATGTTCTTAAGCTCTCTCAAGCTCTCCCAAGTTCTTCAAGTGCTCAAGCTCTTAAGTTCCTCAAGCTCTTTAATATTTCAGTTTTTATATTCTTGTCAATTTTAGTTAAAAATAGCCGCACACTCTTCCTCAGCAAGCATAGTAATCAATTTTGCATTTTACAATTTGTATCAATTGTTCAAACCTGTGTGAATTTTAAAGAATTTTTAGAATTTTAATACATTTTTTATTTTTTTAATAAAAAACTCGCCCAGCTCGGCCAGGCTAGGCCGCCAGGGATTTGCGGGCGGGCCCGAGCTTGGCCCGGCCGGTATGGCTGGCCCAGCCTGGCCGGCCCGAGGACTGGGCCGTTCGGGATTTACAGGGAGCCCGAGTCTGGCCCTACCAGGTCTTCAACCCGCCGGGTCCGGGATAGGCCCAGTCCGTTTCGCATCCCTAGTCTCATCATCAGTAAAACTCTTTTCATCTCTTTCTCCTCAAAGAAAGCTTCCATCTTTTATTTTCTTCTCTAGCAAAAGAAAATCGAAACAAGCTCCAGCAAAAAAAACCGAATGAATATGCTCGGTTCGGTACTTCAGTGCCAAACAAACATCTTCTTCCAGAGACTCAGTCTTCTATGATAAAGCCTGTTCCCTTTAGATGTCGGTGCTCTGATCTGCATGATGAAAGACGATGGTATACTGAAGATAGTCGTGGTGACATAGCACTTGCCTGGAGTTGATGATTTCAGCTGTTGTGCCACAGCAGAAGGCCCTGGCACTTTATCCAGTGTTCCTCCATGTACTTTTCTGCTGGATTTCCGATCATATTTACAAGCAATTCATCGCTTTTGATGAATCATCACCAAGCCACATACAGGTTTTGAGTGATATTTTCATGTTAATGGATTTTTGGTCAATTTTTCAAATTTATTTTGGTTTGGATATTTATTCGGTTGTAAAAGTCTCTTCTTTACTTTTTTTTTTGCACATCTGGTCATCTCAAAAGTTTATTTCAAGATATTTTCTTACAAAAATGTGGTTCCTTTGACCTTTATCACTGAATGCAACAATATTACAGACACTGATGTTTTCATTAAGAAATTTCATTGACAAGCTTTAGCACCACAACAAGAACAAAAAGCTAATCAACAGGGAAAAACATCTGCAACTCAAAAGGATGTTATTGTTTGCTTGCTTGCCACAAGATGCAGAGTTAATCATCTAACAAACTTTGCTAACATGTACATAACGAAATGCAAGGAAACACTCTCCTAAAAAAGAAGAGAAAAAGTAAAAAAAAAGAAAAAGAAAAGAATGCAAGTAAATATGTACAACTCCACCAACACAATACATGTTGATGCTGCAATGACCCCAGGGCCGGAACCATATGTTGATTGGGCCGGGCTACAGCCCGCCCCACTATTTCATATATTGTCTTAGACCCCCTTCTATTTTGATTTTCTTTGGGCAAATTTATTGTTGGTTCTGTCTCTGATTTAGTGGAGAATATTGTTTTATTCTTCTAACAAATTCATATACTGCACAAGCATATGATATAAAAGATTGGAGCACACCAAAAAATTTACTCCTGTTCCGCCCCTGAATGAGCCCAATCCATCATCAACTCCCTTCTTCATCTTCATCTTCCCCTGCTTGATGACAATCAGCTTATCATAGACGCACCATGCAAAGCTTAAGAAGTGCGGCCAATTGTATCCCTCGTTGTAGCAGCCCCAGTAGGCCGGGTGATACGTCACATGATACCAAGCTGATGCCTTGGCATCATCGTCGCTAGGCTCATCAACGTTGCTCTTCTCATTAAACCACCCCCTTGCCTCTTTCCTCAAAGACTTTACCGCCTTACTTAATGCCGCCCCGTCCTTGTACTTGTTGAAGGTTTTTGACATTATAATCCCGCTACCACTAAGAATTTCAGCCTCCGTTTTGATTTCATACTGGTCCATGAGGCAGCCTAACTTGTAATCATATTCTTCCTTGAAGGAAAAAGCCTCATCAACATAGTCCATGAACCCATCAACTTCCATATCAGGGTCATAGAACTTTCCAGCAATCTCCTTAGTGAACGCCTCTATATGGCCTGAACTGGTCGAGCGGTCTTTGACAGCTCGGAAGAGCTTACCTATCACTCCCTTGGACTCGTATGTCTCTCTGTCTAGCTTTTCCATAAAGTCGGGATACTCCTTCACATGGAGATGGGGTGGGATTTCAGCGGGCACACCAGTCTTGGGGAAATCAACAGCAATGGAGAATAACTTGGCAAGCTCGATACATTCATCGCTCTCTGCCTTGAGTGGTTCTTTGTCAGCAAACTGTGTGCGCATTTGCAATGATTCCTAAGCTATCATTGGCAATATAATTGGTGAAGTACTCTTGGACTTCCTGTACCATGTTAGCAAATATGTCTTAACATTCATTTATGGAATAGAATTTAAAATGCATTAACAATTGGATTCATTTACTAGTATATAAAAGCAGCAGAGAAAAAAAAAATAATAAGAAAAAGTCGCAGTTGGTACCCTTCAGTTTGCAGAAAATGTGTGAGATCAAGATAGAATTAATAATGTGGTCATATTTGACTAAAGGCTTTGTGTCAAGAATGAGGCAAATAAGATTACTGGATGATAAGATGCATGAATCTCAACTAGGAAATGTTTACTTTTCTTACTTTGCTCTGACATCATAATAGCAAATTGTAACATAAACTGTATATCAGTGGAACAGATAAGGTATAGATTAATGTGTGTTCACTTGTTGTATATCAGGCACTAGTAAACTCCTGACCCATGATTTTATCACAGATTGACTTCATCACTGTTTATTCATGTATTATATGTTATTGTACCGGAAATATATTTCTAATGTACAGATCTTAATATATTATGCTTACACATTTAATAATAGACATAAATGATAAGTAAAGTCAAATAAATGTTTACATATAATCAAGTATTACAAACTAGGGATATTATGACTTGCCTTAAATTTGTCATTACTAGCCTGTCTTAGTTGTCCTTTGTTTTCCGTTTACAACGAGATTGATTGACAACAACCTCAATCTGTTTGTTGTTGGTGGTTCGCCAGTTTGTATGTGTTTATATATCTAAATTGATGTGAAGATAATCAGCTAAAATTGACTATGTGAGTATGCTTCAACTTTATGGTGGCAAAGTACTGTGGTTTTACCATTTCAATAAACTGGAAATCATGCAATAGTTGCTCTTTGCCATTTCAATCTCTATTTCCTTTCTTAAGAGAGATAATGAAGTTACAGAAGAATCAGCAATAATAAGCCAAATACTGCAAGATATGATGAAGATGTTGAGTACTACCTCGATTGTAACATCATGATCTAGAGTTTCAGTTGGTGCTGGGGTGTACTCCATAGGTGGAACTTCACGAGGTGGAACAAGTACAGGGTCCCAGGTCACAAAATATATATCCCCATCCAAATCACTCCCTGAGCACTCATTTGGGTGGGGCCTGAAAGAAGGCAATAAACTCAATTTAGAAAAGGACAATTTTTTTGAAAAAAATCTTATTTAAAAAATAATTTTAAAAAGCAAAATCGACCCGCAACATAGGCATCACTTCAGCCCAACGGTCATTTCCAGCGCCAGCGTGGCGTATCTCTATATTTTGAAAAACTCTGGGTTGACAATCCCAGAGAAAAATATTATTTTTTTGCATTTTCAATAAACCCCAGAGTTGACAACCCCGAAGTTCAAACACCGGCTAATAAAGAACAAGCTTGTGATTTTTTTTTTTTTGGGGTCTAAGGGAACTCCGGCCTTGGCAAGGCCATAGTTCTCCAAGCTCGTAAATTTTATTTTTTGGTCTAACGGAATTCCGGTGTGATTATTTATTTTTTTGGGTCTAAGGTAACTCCGGCCTCGGCAAGGCCGGAGCCAAGGCCGGAGTTCTCAATTTTTTTTTTCTAGTCTCCCGATCTTGCTATATAATCACAAGCTTGTTTGGTATTTGAACTCCGGGGTTGCCGACCCCGGAGTTTGTTGAAAAGTCAAAAAAGTAATTTTTTCTCCGGGGTTATCAACCCTGGAGTTTTTTCAAAACAGTTACGCATGTCACGCTGGCGCTAGAGTTGATCGTTGGGCTGACGTGGCATTCACATGGTGTCTCAGAAGTCGGTTTTACTGAATAATTTTTGGGAGAGTCTTTTAAAATTATTTTTAAAATAACTTAATTCAAAAATCGTCCTTCAGAAAATGCTATGACAGATAACATTTACTACAAATGCTCTTGCATTTGCTGATGTCAAATGGAGAAAATACAAGTATACCTTGAACCAGAAAATATAAAATTGAATATTTGTATATGCTATAAACTTAGCAGCTGCAGTGTTCCATAATTAATGTAACAACAAAAGATTACAATGTTTACAGTCGTAGTCTAAGGAAGAACGTTATACTGCATACGTTTAAAAAGCAATATAAAGGCTTCACACTTCTGGTTCAGATAGTGTATGTAAGCGTGTAAATTGCATGTCAGAATCTTCTCTCTCCTTTCCCCTCTTTTTTCCCTTTTTTAATTTTTTATTTTTTTTATTAGGGCTCTTACACGTGTCAATAATGGTTTGCCAGAAATGACACTAAGCAAAAGTGTGAATCTTCTGTTTAATAAAGGGGATTTTCTGTAGGGTTTCTACTGAGGAATTGCTTGAGAACGGGGCTAGTGTTGCTACAGAGGAGGTAACTCCTGAGCGGGTAGTGGTTAAAGGCCCGAAGCTTAAAATGGGTTCTAATTTGAATGGGCAGGAAAAGAGGGTTTCGAGCCCAATGATTAAAGGGAGATTTTTTATTGGGCCGGGCAAGAGTCAGATCCCTTTAATTAAAGAGAGGATCTCACTAAGGGGCCCACCTTTTCCTGTAGGGGCTTCGGCAAGCGGGGGTGCTTTTCAAACTCACAATCCTATTATCAGCGATGATTTGATTTGAACCTTGTGAGCGAGGGGAAGCATGACAATGTCCCAATTGAGTTTGCAAACTTTTTAGATTTGTTCCCCTCTAGTGGGCCTCAACACATAAGCGTAGGAAGAAAAAGAAAGGATAGCGATGAGGATGAGGATTTTTGAGGATGAAGCGAGGTGGACGGTTTACGTCAGAGGGGAGTATGTGTCGACAGGAGTTAGAGTCGACGGTTCGGGTTCGTCCGCAGCAACGCTTTCTGGGTCGGGTTGGAGCCTAATGCATAGCAGCTATGTCGTAAGGATGTCTGTATTTCGTGGCTAACTGTTGGAGTTTTTTCTTTTTTGGAAGGATAATTTTTGTATCATTACATCTTTGTACCCTTCTGTTTTTTGGGGAATTGTTTCGTTAAAGACTTATTAATGAAACGCATAGGGCCTATCTTGGCCTAATGGTCTTTTTCTCAAAAGAAAAAGATACTAACCTTGAAACTGAAGCAGTATGAAACATGCATAATAATTGGCTCTAGTGCTGAACTGAGAGCTGGCTCTTCATCAACTTTAACATAGAAGCTGCTAGAATGCCAAAACTCCCAATGCAAGGTAGACAGGAAGAAAGTAGCAAAAACTGCAGGTGATGACTAATAAGAAGAAAAAAAATCAATCAAGGGGCACGGGAAACCTAGTTTACTAGACCTATTGGAAGAACATAGAGCATGGAGATAGCTATACTTGGGAAGGATAACGCTTATGCTAACACCACCACCACCACCACCACCATGTTTTTTTTCGTATCAAACGTCAGTGCTGTACACATTATTCAAACAGGCATGGGGGGTCAGAATGATGTACTTCTGCTAACACCACCACCACCACAATCTCTATGCTTTTTCCCACAAAATGGGTCAAATGTAAGACTCCATGAATAGTTGTGCAAAATTATATGAACCGTCGCCAACCTACATAACATAACCTCTAAATTGGTGCTGATATCTTAACAGGAAACTACGAAAAAGAGAGATGCTTGCCACAATCCGGCAGTCGCCTGATTGGACATCAGCCAATCACCACAGTGACACAGTCTGTTTTTTTCCAACAAACAGTGTCGAGTCTGGAGCACAAGACTCCATGAACAGAAGTGACAATTTCATGACCAGTTGTCAACCTATGTAACATCAAACTTTAAATTGGTGCTGAATTCAACCCAATGAAACTATGAAGAGAGATGCTTGCCACAAATCCTAAAAGGGCAGTTGCCTTATTCGGCATGCAGTTTAAGTTCATGAAACTCAGAAATGGTCCCAAAATTAAGGTAAATTAAAAAAGAGTCCAGGAGAACTGAAAAATGAAAAATATGCTTGTGCTGCTATAGCAAAACTCCTGATGCGAGAATAAAATCAAAAGGGCCACCAGAGAAGGAAAAGGCATAATTTTCTTTGCAAGCAAACAGAAACAGTGTTAAGCATTGTAAAGCTCAGGTTCAAAATTATTTACAACCAATTTCAACCATATTGATTGAGAAAACCGCTCATGTTTATAGATAGATAGATTAAAAGACAAACATAGAGATATAGAGAGTTATAGACCTTTTCTCCTCTGGAAGAAAGAATATCCTTAATTGTTGTCTATGGTTACATTTAGAGTTCATGGAACAATTACTAGTAGACCCTTACTAACGTACATCTAATATGTGACTATTTTGGGTTTGCCTTGACTCTTTGCCAAAATGAATAGTCCCCATTGGATATGTACTAGGTGTCTTTTATACAATAGTATCTCTTCCAGTAGACCGAACTTTTTTCTGGTATAGATAGATGTAATATAGATCCAAACATAATAGAAGTATGGCAGATTTAAATTGTTTAAAGTAAATTCAAGATGTACCAAAATAATAGAGAAAGAGAAGTTGAAATATAAAATACGTGTCAAAGTATATATATGGATCTATATTTATATTTATACCAAAAATCAAGTTCGGTCTAGTAGAAGAGATGCTATTGTATAACAGGCACCTTTGGCCAGGAAGTTTCACGCAGTCGGAGAAGTGCCTAAAAAATAAGTACAACTGAATGAGATGTTAAGAAGGAATATGGATCCCTGGCAATTACAAGAGGAAAACAGAACAGTACATGTAGATTTAGATTGTCACGTGTGCTAATACTTAAAATCAATAGAGGTATTAACTAAATGTTCAAGTTCCTCTCATAATTATGTAGTTTTCAATATTTTATCTTCACAATTGTTGACAGCAAATAAGGTAATGCAACTTTTCCGTGTGACAGAGAATTCCATTCAACTTCTCTAAATACAGTTCACAGATATACAGGCCACAAGACCATTAATGTTGTGTTTTAAGTGGTGGTAGCCTAATGTGCGTGTGTGACGAGCATAAGATTCTAAGGACCTGTTTGGTTGCTTTACAGAGGGCTGCTTGAGTAAAGTATCTTTGCTCGACCATCTTTAGACAAATCTAGTCTTCCCAGGGAAGTTACATTATGTCCAACCTTGCAAACACTACTGATATGGCATAACTAACTAACCGCCTCTATTCACCTATAGACCAGCGAAGACAGCGCGGCCCAGGTATGAGATTGAACCTACTCAAGTCTCTCTAAGCTTTCTTCATCCTCTCAAGAGTTCATTACTGACTTGACCGTTAGAGGGTCATCGCCGGCCAAGACTGGCGACACTAACCCTGTCTTATGAGTGCAGAAGTTCTTGAAGACATCAGAGGAGCAGATTGGTCACTTCTTTTCATCACTACAGAGTTACAATCTCATCAGTAGTGTGTGTGCATGCGCACATGTAACAGTGTATGTGTGTGCTCCATGGTGTAAATTAATGGATGTATCCTCTGTTGCCAAAGCTGTACTATTGAAAGACACCAGACTGAAGAAGAAAAGAATGCATTGCATTATCATGTAGCATATTACAAGCGCAGAAAGATAAAGAATATTGAAAGTTTTCAAAAAATTATGGAGTAGATTAGCCAACTAAATCAAAGTTAAAATACTATCAATAACCATGATTGGGTGCTTGAACTGATGAACAAATTATGATCGTAAGAAAGACAACCACATACAAAGGAAGACAAGGTTAAAGGCATCTTTGCATTAGATGTGTCGGGGACCAGCGGAGTGCAAAAGTCAATCTCCATCTAGTACACAACTCCATTGGCTATAGATGGAAAAACCTTGATATAGAAATGAAGATAGTAAAGTAACAAGAGATGGAACACAAAATATACATGGTTCGGCTAATCTCGGCCTACATCCATGCGCAAAGGCAATCGAGAAAGATCCCACTAGTCAAGAGAATATTACAATCATGAAGACATACATCCAATATCACACAAACCTCTTTAATAAAAAAGACAAAGAAATCTCCAAACCCATAAGAAAATACCAATATACCCAATAATAGAACTCCACCAAATACAAGAATGCAAAAATTGACCATGATTATGCATACGAGAGAACACTAACATCTTCATTTTGGCTCCATCTCTATATCTCCCTATATAAGAGGGCAGAATCTCACCCTACCACTAATGAAGACCACCTTCAATCTACAAAGGGAGTCTAAATATCAAGGAGAAAACCTTGTGGTTGGGGTGCCGTCCACTTTTCATAAATGTGTCATATGCATAGCCACCAAAACATCCTTGATAGATACAACCATCCAATATATCTAAAGATACAACCCAACTATGGGAAGACTCACACCAACGGTTGAACCAGTAGTAGAGCAGACCATCAGGCAGTCCACTGCAGTCTGCTGGAAACTGCGCCATCAACCAAACAGACATTGACAATTAAGTGGTCTATCTTCTCACCAGTTTCTCTACTAACCCCAATTGGTCATATTATCTTGTCCACTCATTCATCTGTCCTACGTAATTAAATGTAATTTAAGCTACTATTCATATTCCCTTGACCTCTATTGACAGTACTTCAAAAACATGATCATGTTCAAACACAAAAGGATTGACTGCAGGATATCCAAAAAGATGCAAGAATATTCCAAGAAGAGGCATGGTCTACTACTGAAGGTGAAGAGTAGACATGACCATACATCCCTTGATCTAGTTAAAGATAGTTCGGTGGTGGCAAGAGTCCTCAGACGAGCATGGTATGAGAACTCCAAAGGCCAAAGTGTGGGACTACACAAAAAAATGCTTAAAAAATTCTTCATCTCAAAATTTTGGGGTAAGCCTATATGAATCATTTTTCTTTATTCAGCTCTGTTAAGGTTCATCTCGGTTAAATTAACAACTAGCATATTTACCTAAATCCATGTTTATTTAGGTCTGCCCCCTAATCCTTCATGCTTCATACACTTTATCCTCAACCAATCTCAGCTAATTCTCCTTCAGTTTATCCACAATCGAAGCTACCTCAAACTTCTTAAGATGCAATCACTCCTTTTCCAATCCTCTTTGTCGCTCACCCATCTGAAACATTTGTTAGAATTTTGTCTTGTTTTTTAAGAGAAGATGATGATCCAAGAAAATCTAATTGAGTTGGAGAAGATGACTTGAAGCAGAAGAAGCAAATCAAGGTGAAACAGCTTCCTTTTCAGGCGATTGCGAGTTTCCTTTTCAGAAGAGTATGAATAGGATTCAATTCTTATTCAATGAAGATTTGTTTCTAAGATTAAAAAGTCTAGAATCCTTCTAGATCAAGGAGATCAACTCCTAATAGAAATGAACAAGATTCTTCAAGTATCTAATGGTCAAGATCATCTCATAGTCCAAATAGGAGTTTATTGTAAAATCTTATAATAAAGGATTGTAATTTAGGGTTTAGGTGGAGCAGAAGAAGTTGTGTTGAACAGATATGTGAGACTCTAAAAAGCCAAGAAGGCCCTAAAAAGTCAAAAAGAGATGAGCAAGGTGAAGGTGCATAGAGAGAAAGTATACTCTTATAATCTAGGCGTAGATTCAAGGGGAAGGTGAATACTCTTGTGTCATTTTTTGCGGAGGGAAAAAATCTTCGCCGTAAAAGTTTCCTTGAATCAACTGAAAGTTTACAACGGATTAATACTCCGATTACAAGGGAGGGAGGATGTTGAGTCTTGAATCCTCCCTTTGTTTAGTGCTGGGTTCTTCGAGTGGCGGTGGAGAGTGAATCTTGTTCTCCGTTGACCGGATGACCGTCGGGATCGTCAGGGATCTTCTCTCTGGGTGGTAGAAGGAGTAACACAGCTCTGTCTACCAAAACTCTCAAAGAGGAGGTAGGCAAAGGGCACTTGTATGTAGCAAGCTTGCTGAAGAGTTTTAGCTCTCTCCTGCTTCTCTCTCTGTCTGCCGGGTGTCGTCTCGTCTGTTGTGTGTTCTCCTCTCATGGCGACGGGGCTATTTATAGAGGTTCCAAGGGTGAACGTGCCCCCTAAAATCTCCACAATGAGGGGCTAACCTCCCCGCTATGTGGGCGGTGAGTGGCCCCATAACCAGGGCGGTTATAACCGAGACGTTGGCCTTGGACCCTCGCGCCTTGATGCTGAGACGCGGGTGTCGAGCCCACGCGCCTTGATGCTTAGACGCGGGTGTCGAGCCCACGCGCCTTGATGCTGAGACGCGGGGTGTCGAGCCCACGCGCCTTGAGGTTGAGACGCGGGTGTCGAGCCCACGCGCCTTGATGCTGAGACGCGGGTGTCGAGCCCACGCGCCTTGATGCTGAGACGCGGGTATCGAGCCCACGCGCCTTGATGCTGAGACGCGGATGGCCATCATTAGCCCTGCGTCTAGAACTTGAAACTCTGCTTTTTTAATGGCTTGTCTTCTAGTGATTTTTAGACAGCCTACAGAACCCCCTCCAAAGTTTTCGATATTCCGCAGTTAACTGGACGGATTTCGAAATACTTTGGACTCTAGCTGAATTCACCTCTATGACTGGACTGTTAATGCTCCGGGTTTGATCTTATCTGGAGTTGGTCTTCGTGAGTGTACTGTTGAACTCTTTAGGCCACCAGAGTTGATCGTATTAAGTGTCTAGATACACAGTCTAGACCTCCCCGATTGCTTTTAGTCTGTCATGGACGCGCTTTGAGCAAGGAGTGGACGATCGTCTGCTTGTGCCAGTGTACTGTTGAACTGATTTGCAGAAGCAAGGACTAAACGCCAGTTTTTTGTGGAAGAGCAGAGATAGTGCTGCTTTAAAGACGCGATGCTAGGCCAGATTGGAAGGACGCGAACTTTGGAGAGACACATCCTTGAGTAAGGACGCGACTATGGCTGTGCTGACGGGCACGTCCATCAAAGAGGCGCGCCTGTTGAGTGCGAATCCGTGCCATGTCATGAGTGCACCGCCACTTGTTTTCTGGGGAACCGTCGGGACATCACCTTTTGGCGCGCGAACTTCCCGGTTCATTAAATGATCTGTTCCACGCGTCAAGCGATGACTCGATGCCGAACCAATCGAGCCACGCGCCGCGTATCTTTGCAAATCTTTGTGCCTATAAATGGCAACAGTCAAGAGATATCTCTTCTTCTCCGAGCGCATAGGGTTTTTAGAGAAAAAAGGATTTTTGTTCATCACTTTCCATTTCTTCTTCATCGGATTCTTGATCACCAATGGCACCCAAGGCCAAGCCAACGCATCATCCTCAAAGGCGGCCGTCGCCGAGGCCCAGATGGGCGGTTCCTCCGCGCAGGAAGTCCTCTTCCCAGGTATAATGCCGCTTAGGCTTAACCTTCACCATTAATGGTGGAAGTTCATGGAACCCCTAAAAAAAAACTTTTTTTTTTGAGGAGAACCGTCACACAGAATATAAACCGTGTTTGATTCTCAGACGCGGTCTTTGAGTTGATAACCAAGGCGCGGGTTTGATGACCCGGTGCCAGTGAGCCCTACATTTCGGATTCTTCACTTAGAATATTTTCTAATTGTGAAGGGTTCGGACGCGACTTGATCCTGCGGCCTCATATCTGGACGCGGATTTGCAGGTCTGGACGCGGATTTTGATAATTCCTGCGTCCGTGTCTCTTCTTGCGTCTGAACGCGGATTCTCTCAAGTCTAGACGGGAATTTTGATAATTTCTTCTGCGTCCAGCATCTTTTCCTGCGTCTGGACTATAGACACTTAACATTTTTTTTTGATAAGATGTCTGATCAAGTGTCTTTTTCTTTTGCAGTGCCACACTCTTCTGCTCCACTCTTCTAGAAGCGCCACTTTGGGCACGTAGGTAGCCCTGACCGTGATTTAATCTTTGCGCTGCAAAGGACTGTACCTGTGACTGCTGACAGGTCGCAGGAGCGCAAGAAAAGGCTCTCCAATGTTGACATGACAACTCTTCGGGAGCTTATGACCGACGCAGCATTCACAACGGATGCTCGCATTCCGCTGGAGAAGCCTGCCTTCTTCTTTGGAGACCATGTCGGCGATGGCGGCTATTCCATGTATGACGGAACTTATAAATGGCTCCGCCATTAGGGGTAGAAGATTCTTTCTTCCGGACATGGAGAGGATGTACCCGCTGTCTTATCTCCAGCACACGTCCATCCCTCGGAAGATGAAATGGGACCTTTCCCGATATGTTCCTGAGATTACCCTCGGTGACTTAGGCTCCAAAAGGGTATACCGTCATGATAGTCGATAGGGCGGTTCTCGGCCTGTTCCTCGGGTCCGCTCAGGGCTGAGCCCCCAGTTGGAGAAACACCAAAACTTGGCGCCACTTTCCTCAACGCTTCATGAAGTGGAGGGTGATTTTTCCGGTTGAGTTTCGGCGCCCGGGTGGATCCACTCCACTGAGAGTATTTGGTGGTACAGGATTGTGAGCTTCGTCCTTGCCGACCTTAGAGGCTTGTTGGAGCGAACGGATTTTGTACCAAGCAGTCAGGGCCGTACAATATGGTATCCCACCGAGCCCTCAAAACTTCTTTGGAATCCTGGAGCGTTACAATCCTCTGACGGGGACATTCTTCACTCCGGTCGGAGAGATGGGCCTTGCCCTGCACGAGTTGCATGAGGTCACGGGGCTGGCCACAGGGATTCTCCCTATGAAGAATATTCCCCGACCACTGAGGAGCTCAATCTTATGAAGAAAGGGTCTCCTCAAGTGTACGAGACTTATTGGGAGGTGTTATGTCACTTCCACATTTGTGGTCAGGTAACCTCTTGGAGGTCGGGAGGAGTCAAGCAGCTGTCTTGGGCCAGCTACTTATTTAACGGTATCAACAGAGAAAGACCATCCGTTTACCCGATTGGCTTCCCAGCTCCGACAAGGAGATTGACGACAGGATTAAGGCTTCTGAAGGCTTCTACACCACGGTCTCGAACGAGGATGTTTTCGAACCTGACCTGGTTTTCGAAAGCTTCCATCATCAAGCCCGGATCCCATCTCCGATCGAGCACTGTTGGCGGGCTTCTTAATGCTGTGGTTGAAGCGCTGTGTGGTGCCAACGCTGCCACATGAAGTCATTGTTGCCGACGTAGTGTACCCGGCGGTGCTCCTGGCCTATGGCAGTCCCTAGCCCTTCTCCCAGCATGGCGGCTGGCATTCAAAGTGGGTTGCGGGCGTTAACCCAGACTTTCTGCGAGGCAGGGAAGGCTGTCGACTCTCATGGCAGGCCGACTGTTGACTCAGAGGGGAAGCCGACGGTGAAGCGCCCCAACCCTCGGGTCGAGCTGCCCTACACGTACTTGATGGCTTGGGTACGTGATGCACTGCCCCTCTCTGATGACGTCGGTGCCTTGGAGTGAGGGTTTTGTCCCCTTTGTACAGCGGCTGGAGGGTTGTGACTGGTGTAATACTTACATGTTATTACGTTCGAAAGTGCATTCTGTCTGCTTCGAACTACCAGCTTAACCGCTGCTTCCCCGAGATTCCTGGTGCATCTTTCGGGGAACTATATACTGACTCCGCAGGCCAAGATGATTTCACTAGGCTGTCTACGGGGATCTTCTGGTGGTTGATTAACATCCGGCCTGGGTATGTGCTTTTTCCGGCAAGGGACTTCATGCACGATCGAGCCATATATGCCGAATCGCTTCGCCCGGCATTTCGGATATGATCAACTCTACGTTGGCAACCCCAATGCTCGACTCGCCTTCAGTGGGAACTTGTTCGAAGGTGCTCGGGCTTGGTACTATAGCGTGGTCGGAGGGACGGAAGCAACTTTCCGTCTACCTATCAAGGAGCCAAAAGGCCGCACAAGCTTCAGCTTCTGCACCTGGTACTTCCAGGTCAACGGACACCATCCTTTGTTCCAGAGTATTCATGCATTGAGAGCATTAATGCAAATTTCGAAGCAAGGTCGGGGTCCGGTAAACGCTCGCGAGGCGTCGAGCAGTATCTGAAGGCTCTGAGGGAAGTCGGGAGAGGGTCGAGGGAGGAGCCGCGAGTAACAAAGGCTCGACAAGTGGTGAGTAAGCGCGCTCGAAGCTCTACTTCCACTGCTGATCCTGCCCCAAAGAGGGTCCAGAGAGACTTGACGGCCGAAGTTTCTCTATCCGAAGACATCCCTGCTGGTGTTGAGGAACCAAGGGAAGAAGAGGCGGATGAGGATGATGCTCCCTTAGTCCCTGTTCGCAGGTTGCGCAACAGGGCCACCAGGATTGTGAGGAAGCGGAGCCTGCTGATGAACCGACCGCTGCTGACGAGCCGAGCAGTTCGAAGTCGACATCATGAGCGGAGGTGGTGTTGAGATTCCGGGGGTCTCATCTCAGCCCGGGTTTTCCTCAGCTCACGAAAGGAGAGACGAGGCACGGCAACCGGAGGTCGACATCATGAGTGGTGTTGAGATTGCGGGAGTCTCAGCTCAGCCCGGGTCTTCCCCTGCTCATGAAAGGAGAGATGAGTCACAGCAATCTGAGTCTCCAAGTGTGTTCATCTCCAGTCCTCGGAAGTTGACCCCAGCCCTACCACTGGGTAATTGGTGGCAAGGCTCCGGCTACCGAGGCCCTCTCGCGTTGAACTGTCGTCTTCCTTATCCGCAGAAGAAAGCGATTTTGAGGATGAGGTCGACTATGGTGACGAACTCGCTCCTCCTGATCCGAGTAAATTCTCACACATCTCGGAGGAGAAATACATGGGTGCGAGCCGTTGATGGTATCACCACTGGGCGGCATTTACTCCCGCTGAAGGTACTCTTTTCACCTTCTGACTTGATCTCCCTTTTCATTTTGAAGAGGTGGTTTTAACATTCTCCTTTTTTGCTGCAGGGTTGGCCGAGGATATTGAGGCTGCAACCTCCTCGCATACCGAGGAGATGGTGCAAGAGTTGACCCAGCTGGAAGGAGTTGAGGTTCCAGCTGCCGAGATGCCTCCAGTGAAGGCAACTACTGAAATCGGGGAGACTCCCACTCTGCAGGACGGGAGGCAACCGCTGAGGCCAGGAGACTTCTACTCTGCAGGATTCGTCCAAGACTTCGACATCTCCGGACCTCCAACTTGGTAAGGAAGCTTTGATGTCTTGAATGTTTCTCTTCTCACCATTGTAGCTAATGTTGAGATAATTTGCAGAGAGAACTGGGGGGCTCAGGTGGAGAATTTGAAGGAAAGTGCCCCTCCGGAAGGCCACACAGCTCAAGCCTCGCCGAGGTTTCTGAGGAGGTCGAGCTCACTACTCTGTCATCGCTGTGGAGGTTCCTACAGAGGTAGCACCCCCAGAAGCGCTAGTGGCTACTCTTGCTCCTGTCGTACCGATGGTCAGCCCGACTCTTGTGCGAGAAGAGCCGACTTACATCCCTCACCCCGTGATAGAAAGGGGGTCGGGGAGCACTCGGGCGATAATACTATGGGAGTTCCTGACACGCAAAACGGTGCAGCAGTTCTTTGACGCGATGCGATCATGCATCGATTTCATCCTGTCTGGGGGTAGCTCCTTCGAATTCGCCCGGATGTTTCTCGGAAACTTGGCCGAGAACATCAAGTTGGCCGGAGGCCCTTCGCTAGCCCAGGCGTGTCTGCTGGTGGTGGAGCAAGCTGGGACAAGACCTGAGAGAGCTTCGATCCCTGGAGGATGCCGGCTCATTCCACGAAGCCCAGGAAACTCTGAATAGGCTCCTTGCTGCTCAAGAGCAAGAGCGAAGAGAGGTGGAGGAGCAGATAAGCGATAACACCCTCTTCTTGAAGGTTTCCAGGCTGATCATCAAAGGCTAGCGGTTGAGTCCAAGGAATCTGTCATGATCATACAGGCTGCAAAGCAGGCTATCCTTGACTCTCGGGCTGCTATAGCCAGGGCTGAGGCCATGATTGCTTTTAACGAACAGAAGCTCGCTACTTCTGAAAAGAGGCTAGCGGAGTTGAGGGCTGCCAAGGCGCAAGTTGAAGCAAACCTCTCTGTTCGTTCATCCAAGTTGGAATCCCTCCGAGTACAAGCGCAGGGATTTTTATCTGAGGCGGATCTGCGGGCCCAAGCTTTCATGGAGGCTGAGAAGGCGCGTCAACATAAGATACATCGCCTTAGAGAGCAAATTCGTTCTTTGGCGAACCAGGACTTGTAGCCTTCTCTTCTTTTCTCTTTTTTTTGTTGTAAAAAGGAAAAGGGCACTCCATTTACCAAGAGCGTTTGTATCTATTTTTACCATTTTTTGAATAGTAAAAGTCTTCGGAGTTCTTGTTCCACCTTTATTGCCTTGCTGTAGATGAATTCAACTTCTCTTAATGAAACGCGGCGTTAACTCAGACTCTCTTGATAAGACATGGCATCAAATCATAGAGAGAGACGCGGTCCTCATTTCATAGGAAGAGAGACGCGGTCATCATTTTATAGGAAGAGAGACGCGGTCATCATTTCATAGGAACTTAGGCAGAACTAAGTCCTTTTGATGAGACGCGGCGTCAATTCATAGAGAAGAACGCGGGCTTAATTGGCGCGAATCTGTCCTGTTAATGAAGACGCGGTTCAAGTGGACGCGAAGGACGCAGTTTTGCGTATTTTCCGACTAATCCCATAATGGCCTATTCTTTTGCTGAGTTAAGTGCTTTCCCTTAAAATGGACCCCGCTTGCTGAAGGGACGCAACTTTGGGTCACGCAACATTCCTCTGAAATGCAGTGTGGACGTCATTCAGTCTGAAAAGGGACGCGGATTCCTGGACGCGACTTTCTCATCTGCGTCTTGATGTAACTTCCCAGGCGTTAAATGTGGCCTGACTTAAAGATTTCATGAGATCTTTTGACGTCAGGTCTTCACTGACGTTTGGGAAACCGGGTCGTCCGTTGTTTCCCGAAGCGGTTTTGTCCACGCGTCAGTTCTTCATTGGGCTTAGGCATTAATGCCTTTTAATGCAAAACCGGCGCGGGCGTTTGAGACCAGCGTCTGTGACGCTTCCCGAAGCAACGTTCCACGCGTCAGACTCCTATTGGACTTTGACGGTCGTGCGGTCATTAAAGGCCGACGGTTTTTGTTAATGAACCATTAATGACAGTTATCAGGGGCTGCCTATAAATAGGGGTTCCTTTTCTCCCTTTAACATCCATGCTGTTTTCTTTTTGAGAGCGAGCGCTCTGAGAGTTTCTGTCTTCTCCCTACAAGGACTTCACCAGGGTTTTCTTCCATGGATGAAGATGACCCAGAGCTTTCATGCTTCTGTTTGGTCTCTTCAGAAGATTACCACCGTCAAGTGATTTCAATAACAAAAGCGTCTCTCTGAACTCCTTTTATGTCCGCGCTTCGATGCAGAGAGTTACATTCTTAATAGAGGCCTCTGCGGGTACGCCTTCTTGGTTTGGCATGACATTTTTAACTCAGCCAGTTTTGAACTTTGATATCTCTTAAAGAGATATTATCATCTGGATGAAGTCTTAGTTGGTGCATTCCTTTTCTGGAATTTACGCCATCGACTTGAACTTCTCTGGACGGGAGCACAGAAGTCTTTGGCACTTGGCGCTGGCTTTGCTCATGAAGCTCGCGTTTTAAGGCCACTGACTTGGATGAATTCCAACTCGGGTTGAAGGTTTCAGACCCGAATCTTGCAACTCCTGTTCCTCCAACAGAGAGATGGCAATTTTCTGGCGTCTGATTCTCTTCGCGCCTGTGTGTTAGACGCGGATGCAAAAATTGGATTGCGTTTGAACCCTGCGTGTATCACAGTTTTTAAGTCGCGTCTGTTTCTGCCACCGCTTTGACTCACTGCGTGGCCTTCTCGCTCGCAGTCTTCAGCAATCGCGTTTGTGACTTGTTGTTCTTCTGTCGAAAGTGTACTAAGTTCTGAATTTCTAAGTTCTGTTTGCTTCTCCGCGGTTTTACGTCCAGTTTTCTAAGTTCGAATCCCCTTCGTTTTGGTTTCTTCTTTCGGGATTATGTCTTTGCAGTAACTTTCTGATTGCTTCTTGCAGGTAGACTTGATCGTCCTTTTTCAGGTTCGCTGGCCGCCTGGAAGAATATTTCGGCCGGCGGACTTGTTCGATGTTCGTCCACAAGGAATATATTATGTCCTCGTCGTCCACAAGGGAATATATTATGTCCCTGACGAGGACTCACCCTCGCCAAGGTCTCTACAGATCCAATGCACCAGTCATGCCTGCTGCAAGGGATGGTCATGGTGAGTTATGGCGGCGAGGGGGTTACGGTGGGTATGGTGGCAGATAGCATCCCCTTCCTCTCTCACCCCAGAAGTGACACCGATGACTCTCCATGTCTGCTGGATGACCTGCTGGGGAAAGAGATGCTCATGAATGAAGGGTTGCAGGGCTTTCTGCTGCCACCGGACCTCAAGAACACCATTGCTCTTAGCTTAGTCAGCTAGGGCTCTTTCGATGTTTACATCATGCATCGTGGTGCAACCAGCTTCTGATCGTTGCCACAATGTCTGATTCTATTTTGGTGGCGCCCTTCCAAACATCTTGCACTTGGAATCAGGTGCGGCTTCAAGGAGTGAGTACGGCCTCTGAGAGAGAGGGGACTTCTTTGTACTCCTTTAAATGTAACACTCAATCTTACTGTATAAGAGAGCGTTTTGTATCACTTTCATGTATCACTTTCATATGCTTGGATATATATAAAAGTGATATTTTTCTTTTTGTCTCTTCTATTGTCTTGAACCTTTTGTCTTCAGTTAGACGCATAGAAGCAGAAAATCTTTGACTTCGTCAAAATTATGATGATAATCTTAATAAGTCAAATTTTGTAGGGAAATCCTATTTCAGGAACTTTCATAGACTGTCAGAGGTGTAATATTACTTGACAAAGATAGATAATTTTGTGGACCTGTCAATCTATAAAGAGAATGACAAGTGAAACTCGTAACCCCAGGAAAATGGGCCTTTATCAAGGTTTAGGATTCACTTGATTAAGCTCAGCTGGGGATTTGAAGGAAAACACTGTTAATGGTGTAGTATTAACCTAACAATATTTTTAGGTAAACTTGTTATTCTATTGAAGAGAGTAACAAGTGAAACTAGACTCGCAGGGAATCTAGGAAAATCTTTACCGTTAGAGGTGTGATATTTAACTTAACGGGTTGAAAGTTGTCTTGCCAGAAGTGTGATGTTAACTCGACAAGAATGTGAATCAGAGGTGTGATATTAACTTGATTCAGAAGCATTCCAGCTTTCGTTTGGGAAACTGAAAGTGTCACTGACATAGGTGTGATGTTAACTTGACAGTGAGGGTATGCTAGAGGTGTAATGTGGAACTTAGCATTGGTCATCTCAACTCCTATACGGAGTTCGAGGGAAATTCATTGTCATAGGTGTATTGTTGAACTTAACAATGATTGGATGCTAGAGGTGTAATGTTAAACTTAGCATCGTTCATTTCAGCTTCGATACGAAGTCTGAAGAAAGTGACTGTCAGAGGTGTAATATTAACTTGACAGCAACTTGATTACTGTTAGAAGTATAATGTTAAACTTAACAGTAATTTGTCAGAGGTGGGGTATTAACTTGACAGGAATTATTTGCGATATGAGCAATTTGAGGACCTGTCATCCTATTGATGAGAATTGACAAGTGGAGTTTGGAATGTCAGAGGTAATAGTATTAACTTGACAACAACTGTATTTTGTAGACCCCCATTCTGTGGATGAGAATTGGTAAGGGATTTTGGAGGGGAGAGTGGAATCAAGTCCACTTAGGATTTTTAGCAAACCCTCAGCTATCAACGGATTTGAGGTGCCTTTACCAACTACCGTTTGAGTTTGGGCTAGCCATGCTATTCTCCTCAGCATGATGAGTTGTCGAAGACTTATGTTGGGCTTAGAAGCCAACATTTTCCTCTATCCTTAGCCGTCGGAGGCGTTGATATTAATGAGAAGCTCTTCTTGTTTTGATCAGAGGTGTAATTTTGAACTTGATCGGGGGAGGAGTACTATTAAGGATAGTACTTCTTCAAGAATCTGCCATTGATCGGCATCATGAGTGTATCGCCATTTGAATTATGAGGCGATACGATCCATTTGAGTAGACTGACTCTACTACGAATGGTCCTTCCCATTTGGGCTGGAATTTACCTTTTGTCTTGTGCGTCATCACCATGGGTCTTCTGACGGCTAAGACTAGGTCGCCTTTTTGAAAGTTCGCACTTTAACTTCTTATTGAAGGCTCTGGTAATTCGAGCCTGGTAGAGCTCGATTTGCTGTTGGGCTTGCAGACGCTGGTCCATCTAAGGCCTCCATTTCCTGGAGCCGCTGTCGATGCTTCTCCTCGGTTGTCTCCTCCGCTGTCAAGGCGACGCGTAGAGATGGGATTTGGATTTCCAGTGGAAGCACGGCTTCACACCCATAAACCAAAGAAAATGGCGTGGGCTTTAGTTGGGGTTCGCACAGTTGTGCGGTAAGCCCATAAGCATTCACCCAGCTTGTCGTCCCAGTCTCGTTGACTTTTCGAGACGAACTTCTTGAGAAGCTTGCCAATAGTCTTGTTGAAACTTCTGCGAGGCCGTTAGCGGCAGGATAGTATGCCGTTGAGGACACACTCTTGGATTCTGAACTTAGCGCAGAATCTCTGGAACGCCTGGCTGATGAACTGGGGTCCATTGTCATGGACAATTCGCCGAGGTACACCGAAACGGTAAACGACGTGATGCTTCACGAACTTGATCACGTTAGACGATTTTACCTCCTTCAAAGGAACGACCTCAGCCCATTTAGAGAAATAGTCGTTATTGTCAAATAAACCGATGTCCTTTTGATGATGGTGGGCTGATAGGTCCAACCACGTCCATCCCCCACATTTCAAATGGCCAGTAGAGGCCGTAGAGTGAAGGTACCCTGGTGCTTGATGGATGAAATCGCCGTGCACTTGGCAGGCGTGACATCTCTTGGCATAAGTGATGGCATCGGCAATCATCTTGGGCCAGTAGTAACCCAATCTTTGGAGTCGATGTGCCAATTTTGGGCCGGTTGGTGGGCTCCACACATGCCGTCGTGGGCTTCTTTCAATATCTCTTGAGCCTCCTTTGGTGAGAGGCACCGAGCAAGACCCCGTCATGCGATCGACGATACAATGTTCGTGTAATCACATTGTAGTAAAATTTAGGGGCTTTCCTTCGAATGGCAGCCGCTTCCTTGGCGTCCTCAGGCAGGATCCATACAAGACATAGTCAATATAGGGGAATCGCCAGTCTTTAAGCTCTGGCCCGGTTGACAATTCCAGCGCTTCTTTGCCTTGATATTCTCCCTTTGACTCCTGATAGTGCTTGGAGCAATTCTCGGCAATACAGGTCGTGGCTGTAGACGAATATCTTCTCCATTGCTCCAGCTGGAAGAGCTAAGGAGGCCGCGAGGGACGCCAGTGCATCTGCATGCGCATTTTGCCTGCGCGGTACATGATCGATGTAGAAGTTTGTGAACCTCTCGGTCATGTGGATAGTTGCGTTGTAGTAGGGTACTAGGTCTTCATGTCTGACTTCGTACTCCCCGCGAACTTGGCTGACGATGAGTTTTAGATCACCGTATGCCTCGAGATTTTTAACGCCAATCTCATCGGCGAACTGCATCCCAATCAGAAGAGCGTTGTATTCCGCTACATTGTTGGAGCAAGTTCAGTTAGCGACAGCTCGAGGAATCACATAGTTCTTGGTGAGACGAGTACTACTCCTACCCCCCTATACGATGTGTCCTTTTGGGCTTGTTCTCGATGCACCGTCGAAGAAAGTTGCCACACTTGACTTTCGAACGATGTCTGAGTTAGGCAGGCTTCAGCGACCTCATCTGGGAGATTGTCGTAAAGTTTGGTTGCCCTCGGATCTGGATGCTCAGCCAGAAATTCGCCCTCGCTTGTCCTTTAATGGCCTTTTGTGGTAAAAAGTGCATCTCATACTGGGATAGCAATATGGCCCATTTTGCCAGCCGGCCGTTCAATGATGAAGGCTTAGTCATAAGTAACCTCAGGGGGTTGACTTTTGATATGACGTTTATAGTTTGGCCTACCAATAGTGTCGTATTTTCTGAATGGTGAACACTAATGCCAAACATTCCTTCCTCTCGAATCGGTTGTACCGATGTTCGGCTCCGATCATTGTTCTACTCAAATAATAGATCGCTTGTTCTTGCCCTTGATCATCATTCTGAGCTAGTAGAGCTCCCAAAGAATGATCCATTGCTCGAACGTACACCCGGAAAGGCTTTCCGGATACCGAGCTGCAAGGACTAGTGGTTGAGTGAGGTATTGCTTAATTTCCTCGAATGCTTGTTGACAAGCGTCGTCCCAAATGAACGAGACACCCTTCTTCACAGCTTAGCGAAGGGTTGGCATCTTCCGGAAAAGTTTGAGATGAACCTGCGATGTACGCCAATCGTCCTTGTGCAATCCCCTGAGCTCCTTGAGGCTTCTCGGGGGTTGCATCTCCTGGATAGCGCGGATCTTTTCCGGGTCCAAATGGATTCCTGTGGAAGTTACAACAAATCCTAGGATTTGCCACTGGCCCCCCCAGGAAGGACTTGGTGGGATTCATCTTTAGCTGATGAGCTCGCATGATGTCAAAAACCACCTTCAGGTCAGCTATGTGATCACCCTTAGTGCGGCTTTTTACCGCGATGTCGTCAACATAACACTCCACCGTTTTGCGTATTTGCTGATGGAAAATGGCATTCATGGCCCTTTGATATTTGCCCCCGCATTCCTTCATCCGAAGGCATGACGGTGTAGCATATACCCCTAGAGTGTCTGAAGAGGTATGCTTTTCGTCATCAGGATACATTTTAATTTGATTGTATCCTGAGAATCCATCCATGAAGGACATTCGTTCGAATCCACAGTATTGTCAATCATGACATCTGTGATTGGCAATGGGAATTCGTCTTTGGGGCAAGCCTCGTTTAGATCACGGAAGTCGATGCAGATCCGGATCTTCCCGTTCTTCTTGTAACTGGGACAATGTTGGCTACCCAGTCGGGATGTTGTTCTTCCCTGATGAAGCAGAATCAATAAGTTTTTCTGACTTCTGATTGAATTGCCTCCATTATTTTCTGGACGGAACCGTCGCTGCTTGTTGTTTGACAGGTTTTTGCGTCCGGATTGATGTTTGAGGCGGTGCATAGCCACTTGAGGATCAAGTCCAGGCATGTCCTCGTAATTCCAGGCGAAGACGTCTATATACTCTTGTACAAGAGATATTAGATCCTTCTTCTCTGAAGGTGTCAGGGCGTCGCTTATGAAGATGGGCTTAGGATTGGCCTCATCTCCTAGATTGACTTGAACAACCTTGTCTTCTGTGGGTGGCTCGCGCTGTTCAAAGCGGGTATCCCAAAGAGTATTTAAATGTTTGATCCAAGGATCTATATCAGATTGGATCATTTCTTCATCTTCGTCTTCCAGGTGGCTTGTTGAAACCATGTTCACTGAAGATCTCTGAAGATGTTGCCGACACTGACATCCGACTCCCATGATGATGTGTCTGAGAGTGGTTATGACTTGATGACCCTCCAGAATCAGAGGCTGACGGGATCGGAGTCGTACATAGCCCAACCCCCGGCGCGTCCGATGATAATAATCAGGGGCTTTCCCTTTCGCACAAAGGATCGAAGTAGCGTTCTCCTTCCTTTGCCGAAGTTCAACCGGGTCTGTTGGTTAGATCGTACCCCATGCACTTCATCATTTTGAGCGCTTTTGGTTCATAATGACCGAACTGAGGGGATTCCTCCTCGCCTTCTGATTCTTCGTGGGCGTTGGTTTAGACGAGATTCGCCCAAAAAGAATTAGTTTTTTGGCCTTTCCGTCTAGCTGGAATCATAATATAGAATTCTTGCGCATTACCATTCTCCTGGTATGTCCCGAAGGATGATTTTACTGGTACATGCAACGATGTCAAAGCATCCATTGCCGACCAGAGGTCATCATCTACATCAGTGCTAGTATCTGACGGCACTGAATCAGAAGCAAACACAGAAAGATACGCTAAATCTAATTCTTCATTAATGTACCATCCGCCTGCATCATCAGCAGAGGTATTATCAACATCGGGCTTATTAATGCCCGTCCACAGGTGGATCCAGCTCCCCACACGCACTAATCTTCTTTTTCAGGCTCAGTGTCGCCTCATTACCAGAGTCTGGCTCCTCTGGTTGTGGGACTTCATCTATTTCTACAGATTCCTGATATAGGAGGGAATCTGTGAATAATTCTCCACTCCCTTGAACGGATGCCTCTCGGCAATCACGTTCGCGCGTTTCCACTCCCGTCAATGTTTTCATGACTTGGTGGAGAGTAGAGGGAACGATGGAGTTGCGATGAATCCACGGTCGTCCCAGCAAGCAAGTTGTAGGTGTCAGCATCTATGACGTACATGTCACCTCTGACGTCAGATCTCCAATCTGGCATTTGAGCTTGACCTTCCCCATCGGACGGGTACTGTTGGCATTGAACCCATAAATGGTCGTCTAGGTAGAGCTCAAACGTGAGTAGGAATCCCGAGATGTTGCATGACCCGCGAGGCATGATGCTCAACGCGGACCCTGGATCTACCTGAATGCGGTTCACTTCAGACGATCAATATACCCTGTGAAGTACAGGGGTCGATCATGCTTCCCTTTAACCTGCATATCATCTCTGTGAATGGTAATGCAGGGAGCATTTGGGGAGGTGTGGAGGCAATCCTCTACATCTTCCTCCTTCGGCACCTGGGTCATGAAGACCTCAGCATTTGCCAGAGCTTCTTGTAGAGCTTCTCTGGTCGACTTTGATAGCCTAAGAAGCTCATACAAGGTAATGCGTGCCGGGATGTTGGCTAGTTAGCCAGAACATCAAAGCGGTAAGGTGTCGTGGATCCTTCTGCTACACTTTCGAAAGAAACTCGAGAAAATCGGTTTCTTTCTGTTTTCTCCACAAGTTGTCTCCTGGAGGGCTTGGTTGGCTCTACAGCTGGTTGTGGAGGGGTTTGCCGCCGTTTCGCCATACTGCTTCAAGTATGGCTGTCCCGAACGGTTCCCGCCATCGGTTGGTTAGGCTCCGCGGCCAAGACTATTGTTTCCTCCTTGGAATCGGTTAACGAGGGAACATCGGTCTCGGCTTCTCTCGAGAGGAGCACACACCACATTGCAGGATGAAGCCTTTGCCTTGCCTTTGATTTCCTGTTGGTCACAGTAGTCCATTGTTGTTCATTGACAAGGTCAGGGTGGACCCACATGATTTCCCCTTGAGGTGTAGGACGGGTACCAAGCCTTTCTCTTGCTGCTGGTGAGGGTCTGTGTTGACCACTCTCAGCTCTCCCCTTGGGATAGGGACTACTCCAGAGGGTGTCGGAGGTTTCTTCCGAACTGGAGAACTGACGTCACATTGGCCGTCCCTTCTTCTGCTCTGGTCGGAGCTTTAACACCTCCGCGTCAATCAGAGCTTGAAGGATGTTCCTTGAAGACTAGCAGCTTTTGGTAGGGGTGCCCCAGCATCCTGTGGTACAAGCAATAGGTGGGATTGTCGGTCTTGCCGACTTCCTCGGGGCGCCTAGCTTCAGGGAGCTTCAGTCGGTTGCTCTTGTTGAGTAGTTTAAGAGTGAATCGACATGTTCCTCCTTGAAGGAATACTGTTTTTGGCCCGTGGTTGGCTCGAAGAGCACACTTCCCTTGACCAATTGAGGTTTAGCAGGGGACTTGGTCTCCGCTGCCAAGTTATCCTTCCTTTTGGTTTGGAGGGATGTGTCGGCGCACGCCTTGTTGACCTTTCAGGCCTGTGCTTACCTTCCTCCCGCTCTGACGCGGGCGACAATCTCCTCAGCCTATTCACCTTGTTGGACTAATTGCTTCCAGGTGCGGCTTTCAGCAACTCCTATTTGAGAAAGGAGTGAGGTCTGGAGATTGTGGCGGCATGTTTCCACTAGAGTAACCTGGGTCATGCCACTTGGACACCGAGAGTGCCACGTTCCGAAATCTTTCCACAAAAGACTTGAACGGACTCTCCCTTTCGCTGTTTAGTAGCCAAAAGGGTGGGCATCGTGACTTCCGAGTCATCCTCGAAGAAGCGCGTTAAGAAAGCTTCTCCAAATCGCCCCAGTTCTTGATAGAACCTTCTGGGAGCTTCATGAACCATTCAAAGGCCAGCCTTTCAGGGTGCCGATGAACAGACGAGCAGGATAGCATCGTATCTACTACATTTCCCGGTTTGGGATTTAAAGTAGTAGATGTGTTGGTTTGGGTGACCCTTTCCCATCGAATGCTTGAAGGGTTGGAGCTTGAACTTGGACGGGTACGGAACCAAGTCCCATTCAGCAGGATAGGGCCGGACCACTCCAGCTTCTTGGAGGCCTTTACGGTTGGTAAGGGCCTCGAGGCTTTGTTCCAATTGACTCATTCTTTTAGCATGAGTCTTTCCCTGGTCTTGGTCGCCCTTTACTTGCGACGAGGATTTGGACGAACTAAAAGTAGATCGCTGCCTTTCCTCAGAAGGTTCG